>CACVCL010031041.1:0-37745 GCA_902729485.2 Mus minutoides
AGCGGGGCTTACCTGATTCTTCTGTGTCCTGCTCGTCTATCAAGCCCACTGAGACGCCTAAATCCACACATTTCTTACTGTGCGCCTTGGACTTCATGTGTTTTGTCAGGTTTCCTTGAGGGGAAAGAGTGTCTATTAAACTTATGGAGTGGTGCTCAGCTATTTTATTTGTCAGCTCTGGAAAATTCTATTTTTCAAAGAAACAGCTACACTGACTATGGTTAGACAATTCCAACAACGAAAACTGTATATAAAAACCACTGGTACTTATAGGAAGTTACAATGGCCTTTGTATTAACTGGCGATGGCATTCTGTTTTCAAATCTGCCTTGTCTGTTTTGAAGGTAGCTACTTTTCCCGTTGGGGGCGGATTCCCCAGTTCTCACTTCCTAAGTGCACGCCCACCGTGTCCCTTCCAGGGTGCGTCTGACCTGCAGTTACCAGCATGGAAGCAGTCCATTAGTTGTGTTGCTGGCCTGCTCTCACAGTAGATAACTTTCCTGTATGTATTCTCATTTTAATGTTTAGTCCATCTTCAGTAATAGCGTTCTAAGGATTCCAAGTTATAGAAGCATCTCTTAAAAGTTTTCTGCCTGAAACCATAACTAGTTCATTAATTTCAAATGCTTATTTCCTCTATGGCCCAACGTCACTGGAAAGGACGGTCAGGCAGGTGTAGTTCAGGAGCAGCTGGCAGGCACTGCCATGCAGACATGAGGACTGCCTTGGCTCCCTGTGATGTCTGAATGATCCCCTACCTTGCTAGCTTTTAGCTTCTCCTTCATTCCTGGCACCTGCGCATTATGGTTCTAAAGTTTAAACATTTGATGACTATTCTGGGTTGCTTTTTAGCATTGTAAGCAGCACTGTGTATGGCCCAGAGTAGCTGACTAGCTCAGCACTTTCCCTTCACATGCTGAGCAAATGTGTCTGGAGAACTGTGGGCTATCTGCTATGTCAGCTGGCATGGCGCCCTGTGTGAATGTCACAGGTTCACAGGGCACACTGCCTAGAGTGACCAAGGATGACACGGAGCTGCTCAGACTCTCCTGAGGACCCCAGTCATCCTGAGTGGATGATGCTATACCCCAAAACACTGTCAACAAGAGTAAACACTGTCAACAAGAGTAAACACTGTCAACAAGAGTAAACACAGCACAACATTTAAATATTGAATTTGGGGGACAGGAACAAACTAGAAATGCTGAAAATGTTGGACTCTTTGTTCCAAACTGGGCTTGTACTAGAAAGCCATGCAAATCTGTTGGATTCACACAGTTTCAATTCCTTGATAAATGCATAGTTTGAGAAGGTGGTCACAACTGCATATGCCAATTCTGGCAATACCCAGTATATTCTTGTCAAACAACCACACAACACCCCAAAGCCAAATGCATAAGAAGACTAAGATGCTAAGAAGTCTAAGGTGCTTCTGAAGCACAGATTCACTAAGCGGCATCACTGCCGACTGCAGCCGGGTGGATCCAACAGATAGCCCAGGCCTTAGCCAGTGGATCCAACAGATAGCCCAGGCCTTAGCCAGTGGATCCAACAGATAGCACAGGCCTTAGCCAGTGGATCCAACAGATAGCCCAGGCCTTAGCCAGTGGATCCAACAGATAGCCCAGGCCTTAGCCAGTGGATCCAACAGCTGGCCCAGGCCTTAGCCGGTGGGTCTGCCTGCGGCTGGCATTTACATCACATTGAAAACTAAGGCAGAGTGTTAAGAGTCTTTAAGATACACAGAAATTTGTTATATAAATCTCTACTTCCTGTAAGAGCTTCAAAGTTTTCACACTAAAATGTAAATAAATAAATAAACAAATGGTTAAAAGCCTTCTTGCAGTGGCCTTGGTCTCTATTTGTAAGTCAATATGCTTTCATAGAAGTACCAGCATGCTTAGATAAATTAAAGGCTCACTAGGAGTTCGCTTTCACAAGCTTTGGTTCCTTAGACAAAGCAAGGTTTGTACTAAGAAATTAATCTACAACTGTGCCTGAGTGAATTTGGGAATTTAAGTTTTTAATATATATATTACATCATAACCTATTACTATCAATCAACTCCTTAAGTAATTAAAAGAAAACTATGCACCTACATGTGTAGGACATACTTATTTCATGTCACACCTCAGTCTTCTCTGTAATATGGTTATATACAGGGCAATGCTTTCTTCCTACATTAGCTTTTTAAACATGTCCTGTTCTCATGTCCCAAGGTAACAGATCCTTCCCAAATCACAGTACCACACCAATGACACAGCAGTCATCGGTTACCAGACTCCATTTAGAGGCAATACTGAGGACTCAGGCTGACCACTTGCTCCTTGGCCCACCTTGAGGGGAAGGAGGGCCTACATACCTAGCAAAGAGCCCAGAACTGCAGACTCCTCTCCCCCCATGGCTTGCCTGGGACTCTGTAGAAGTGCTCAAAGCTTTCTGAAGTACACTTTGTTTCTGTGATCCTTTCCCAGATACCATTGATGTCTGAGCTCGTGGAAAAGCATTCAGTTGTGACAGCTGTAAATTTCTTTAAATGCCAATAAATCTGAGCCAGAAATGCAGCAAAATTGGCTAAAGAAATGATTAGTCTTTACCAGAGAACCACAAAGATAACCAGCACAACTAAAAAGACAAATGTGAACTCAAAAGGAACACAGTTTCAATAAAATGACCACTTTTTAAATAGACACTGCCACTTAAGTCAGGTATCCCCAGGAATAGATTGCTTTGCTAAAGAAAGTCCTACTTCATAAAGGATAGTATACAAAACCACCATCTTTAATGACTTGTTACATAATGACCTGTGAACAAGAAACAAATGCTTTATACTACGGTATCCATTATGCATAACAGGAAACCCATAAAAGGTAAAACTGTTTCATCAGGCTTGGCTTTAAATAAACATAAAACAGAAGCACGCTAAATATAATTTTAATGACTAATTCTGAAAGCCCATTAACAACATTTAGTAGAAATATTTAAAAAATTTAAAAATAAAATTTAGTATAATTTAATATAAATAAGTTAAACTTTATCATAAAAGATGGCTATTTGTGGCTAAAATAAGATAGTAAAATGAATGACTATAAAATTTATTCTGATTAATATTTAAAATCTGTCTCGAATCTTTTTGAACTCTAATGAATTTACTTGTGATCACAAACATTTCTTTCTCTTCTTCAATTCCAAAGTACATATTTTGAAAACATGTTAGCTACTGTTATGGAGCTATGATTTGGGGAGTAAAATATAAAAAGAAACAGTTAATCCCTTTAAAATGTTACTTTTACTTCTGTATTTTCTAAAACCCTGTCATTAAAAGCATTTCCTTAAAAGGTCTAGAAACATAAAGAACACATACTCCAGTGCTGAAAGATGTAACTTAGCCTGTGGCTGTGGCTTATCCTCCGACTATATAGCACTGGCTCTCCCGTGTAAAGGCATACAGGAGGACCACAGCATGCGCATCTCATACCTTTGGTCTTGAAGGAGAAGTTGCAGTAAGTGCAGTGGTAGGGGCGAACGTCTGTGTGGGTGCGGATGTGCTTCTTTAGCATGCTAGGTTTCTTACAACGTATTCCACATTCTTCACAAATGTACTTTCCTCTTCCTCTGCCTCGGACATATACGTAGTCCTCATTTGACTTATATCTAATTTAAAGAAGAAGAAGAAGAAGAAAGAACAGGGAAATTGGGCACTATGTCTTTGAGAAAATACTAAAATTCAACCTAAAAAAATAAAGCACAACCTTTATACACAAATCTCCAATGGTTTTATGCACATTTAAGAAAGAGAAGATTCCTAGTTTCTGCGACATGCCTAAAGCTATGACAACTAATTCTACTCAGAGTCACTCAATGGGAAGTTTAATTCTTAAATATTTCCACCATTTTAAGATACCAGTTGGAAAAGCTTTCCGTTGCTAAATTCGATCACATTGACTGTAAAGTCTGAGCTACTTCCAAGCCTTGCCCGACCTTGGCTCTTGTAGCTTGTTTTTCTCATAATCCTAGACACTGGCTCCTATAGCTTATTAGTCTTGTACCAAAACAAAAGGACAGCAAAAGGCAGTAAGCACACCCCACTTAGAGGACTTTCCGCCACACCCCATGCACGTGCCCGTGGAAGCTGGGCTTACTCTCAAGCAAGTCTCAAAGGCCTGAAGGATCCACAGTTTCTCCTGGTCATCACTTCCTCTATCAAAATAGAATTATCTAACACAATGCTAATACATATTGTTGGAAAGATTCTCTTAGCATAAAAAAACAAAAACAGAAACCCTTTAAATAAAAGCATCGCTCATGTGATAGCAAATGCATACTTAAAAGGTGAGGTTAAATGCACATTTAAGGATAAAGCATGTACTTGCCCTCCGTCAAATATTTTAATTCTTCTCGGTTCAATTTGGATTAAGGAATTTTCTTTATCTTGCTCACTGTTAAGTTCAGAGCCATCTTTATTGCTGAATTCCACTACTGTGGCCTTTTGATTACCTAATGCTCTCTGAAAGGAAAAAACAAAAGAGAAACTAATTTCATTAAACTGGACACATAAATACCATAATGTTTCACTAGTAATTAACATACCAAGTACAGACCAGTGCTTAGCTCAATGAAATGGCGCCCACAGAGGTAACAGGGTCAAGACCATCTGCTCTCTTTCCACTGGTCTCCCACCGTATGCCTCAAGTGAACCACCTTTCCTGGAAGTCCAGGAACTTAACAGAAATCCTTTTTTATCAGTCTAAGTAGTCTGTATGTTTTACTGGCCAACTGTGCCATAGTTTAACTCTATTTCTTAAAGAGTTATTTCCTTGAAGAAAGAACAATACAGTTTCAGGTCCCTCAAAGACACCTCCAAAGCCCCTTCAACTTGGGCGAGCCAGCAAAGTGAAGCAGAAGCTTGCCCCTCCCCCATTACTCTGAAGCAGAGCATAGTTTCTCTCTCTAGAATAGCTTTCAAAACTCGAATACTGGCTAGCATGAAAAGTTAGGTCAAGTCAAACTGAGAGTTTGGGCTGACAATGATAAAATCTTTGGGAAAATGTAACAGCAGAACAAGAAAGCATACATAGCAATCTTATAGTGAATACTGCCTTATAGATGCATTCAAGACTTTATAGGAGCCGGGCGTGGTGGCGCACGCCTTTAATCCCAGCACTCGGGAGGCAGAGGCAGGCAGATTTCTGAGTTCAAGGCCAGCCTGGTCTACAAAGTGAGTTCCAGGACAGCCAAGGCTATACAGAGAAACCCTGTCTCGAAAAACCAAAAAAAAAAAAAAAGACTTTATAGGGTTGTCCGCTTTGTCAAAGCCAAGTGTTAACAGCCAAGGCTACAGCTCCTGACAGTGTCTCCACATGGGGCGCTCCTTTCCTACAGTGGGGACTCAACCAGACTGAAGTGACTTCCTGAGACCAGAGAATGAGCACCATGGAAAAAGTGGCTGTGTCCACTGGAAAAGGACGGGAGCCCAGTCATGGCTACAGCGTGGTAAGCAAAGGCTGCTGGCTAGTTCCACAGAAGGGAGAATGGTGATTTCTGACCAGCTCACCTGTTCCCTCCCAGTCCCTAGGAGGCAAGCTGACCAGATTCCCCACATAGAACACACACTCCTGGCGCAGACTTCACTACCTAACAATGGCTTTATCTCCTTTCCAAAAAAATCAAATTCGCATTACCGTTTTTTTTTGGGGGGGGGGCGTGGACAGCATTTAAGAAATGCAACCTAGAACCTACAGATGTTCAGCAAGCTCTTATTCCAAGAGCGTGCCACAGCCCTCACTCTCCGGATCTTTCACTCACTTTGCTACCATCGGATCTGGCTTCTACTTGGGAGTTAAAGGCCTCAGATCATCACTTGAGTGGTCCCCCGCGTTCTCACCCACTCCACTGTATCAACTTTATAGGGCAGATCCGCGGCGTCTGGTTTTCACAGTAGACTGTCTTCCTGCTCCTTTCCATTCTGAATCATGGATTTATTCCCATATGGGTTAGAGACAACAGTCTGCTAGGTGTCCCATCCTCCTAAGCCACTTGTTCATGGACTCAAGTCTCCAGTGACAAAATGAGCAGAGCAGGGATTCTCACCTCATTTTTATATGACAGCACTGCTCTTAACAACTCTTGAGCCAAGACCCTCTGAGTTGTGCTTGCTACTATGTTTTTTTTTTTTTCTGGGGCTCTCCTCCTTCTAGGAAGAACTTCTTTCTGTTTCCCATGTAGAGTCCTCCATCCTCTCTCCATCCTCCCCCCTCTGAGCAGTCTCAGTCATTCCTGCATGCAGACAGACCCCTGGACAGACCTTCCACCTGCAGCCCTCTCCTGATTGCTGAAGCTGAGTACACAGCACCAGTACTCAGTACTGCCATGGCTTCTTCCATGGCACCTGGTACTTGCACTCAGTACTTAAGGCTTTTGAACTTTCCCCTTGGGTTCTGTGGATGGAAGGGAAGAGCCTACAGCTGCTCCACACTGAGTTACATTTGCAGTCTGGGAGACCCATGTTTGTAGGAAAATTAGGGATATAAACCAACATCTCCTTATGTTCTCATGAGGAGGCATGGCCCAACCAACGTTCTAATTTAGGGGTTCTGGGGACTGGGAAGTTAGAAATAACAAAATTCCCATGTTGTTGGCTGCCCCTTTCTTCCCTGACACAGGTTCTCCACCACCACGTCACTCGTGTTGCCAACTTCTAACTCCTTACAAAACCTCCTGTCCCTGCCAGAGTCCCTGTAGTCTTAATTAAACCCAATTTTTCTTATTTTCACATGATTTAAAGATCTACTAATTTAAAGAAAATTCATTTATCTAAAATATCTGTTATTGCTATTATCATCACTGACTCTTCCGACTACCACCGTGGAGTGACTTCCCATATCCCAAACTCCACAGAACAGCCATATTAGAGCCTTGCAGACCCCCACTGGAATGCTAGCCCCACAATATTTCATGTGGTTAGATCCATAAATGCCTCTGGATCAGGACTATGTGCTTGTGAACCTGCAGACGTCAAAAAGCTAATCAATAATGCTGAATGAACAGAGCCTAAAATAATGCCCTTATTTATTTGATTGTCTAAATGATTTCCCTAGTTTATAAAGCCAACAAATCTAAAGAGAATTCCACAAATTACAATGTCATGACCTTAAATTATACCACAAATCTTGACCAAATCAGCTACTAAGGGAATGCGCTCTTTCGTGCACCTTTCTGTCAGTAAACAGTGGCTCTCAGAGGGTCACTCAGAATATTACAATGGGCATGGCAAGAACCCACCAGTCTGCAGGAGGCACAGGACAAATGTTACTGATTCTTTGTACAGTACACAGCAGAATACAATCACCTCTGGAAATTTACATCTTGGCTTTCCCAAATTAGCCTTGAGAGACTGTAGTCATGATCTTCTCTCAACTAATAACTCCTCAGTGAAGAGAAAAATCAAAGTGCCAGCCTTCCCTGAGCAGAGTCAGCTGAAGGGAAAAGCACGAACAAACTAATAATCAGTGCCCCGCAGAAGTTATTGCTTGCAAAATATTTAGACCGAATCACTGCCAGAATTGTAGGTGACTCTTCCCAGTGGGACTGCTGGGGAGAGTGTCACCTCCCATCTAATAATCACATAGTCCAACCCGTCACTCACAATTAAAATACTTATTGTAAGTAAGATACTTAAAGGTGTTAAGACTTGTTGAAACTAATTTGCACAAACACCATTGAAGATAAATTATATCTCAAGTACCTTGCTTAAGTTGTTTTTCCACTTGCTTGAATAGACCACTAAATCTGATTTTGAATGGGTGGTTATTGCTTGGCAATACAGTGACTTTCCAGTCTTCTGTTTAGAATTAAGAAGAGAAAGAGCAACTTTTGTGGGCAAACCAAGTGGATTTGGGTTAGTGGAGCTCACTGTCCACCCGGTATAGGCTGAAGTTTTCTGGTCATTCTGAGCCAACGGCAATGCCTTCTGTCTCAGCAGGTAACACCATGTAAAGCTAGTTGCAGTCTTGAGGCTGGGGAATGACGGCTGTTGAGTGTCTGAGCTGCTCACCAATGAAAGACCGGACACTAGAATCTGCCTCTGCCCTTGGATGACCTTGCTCTCATCATGTCTAACCCCTGACGGCCCCTTTTCCTGGTTGTTGTCTATAGACTTCAAAGGCAAAACACAGGCACTTTCCGATGGAGTGGGGAAACTTCCCACTGTAGGAGTCAGAGATGTGGACAACTTGGTGTTTTTAAATTCCTGCAACTCATTGACATGGTCTGTGACTGCAAACGGAGAGGGTCTGGATGACAGACTATCTGTTGGTAAAACCTGAGTCAAATCAGCAGCCTTCTTGCTGCTCCTTCCAGAGGCAGAGCAAGCGTCCTGCTCCAGGGGCGCTCCTTCGAGGGGCTCTGTAGTACACAGCTGCCTTACCAGTACTGGCTTCTTTTGTTTATGGCTCTCAGTAGCTTTTGAGCTTGGCAGCTCCAGCGGTCTTATGTTTGTGCTACAAACAGCTCCGTTCTCATCTTTAGCCCGCTTCTGATGCTTTTCCATGGCAATGTCTAAACTATTTGCTGGGGAAAGCATCCTTTTACTCGAGGCTGAGGATTCTTGTTGTGGGGAGAGTCTACCAACAGACACCTTCTGAACTGTCGGCGAGGATTCTGAAACTGGAACATTTTGGCCCATCTCTGGGAGAACACTTTTGCATGCAAGATCCTTCTCCGGTGTTGGCAATGCATTTTGGTGACAGTTCTGGGATTTTGGCATGGAATTTTGTTCTTCGCTGACTGGCACTAGACTTTGATTAGTTTGGCAAATTGGCATGTTGGACAGATCCTGGGTCACTAAGATCTGTGGCAGAGATGTGACAGGAGCGAAACAGTCCACTGGCACAGGCAGCACAAAGGAGGGCAGCTGCTTCTGCAGCACCTCATCACTTGGGAGCCTGAGCTCCAGTGGCGGCAGAGGGCAGGGTTTAGACACGGGATCGACTGCTTTGGCTGACAGTGCTTCTGACGCTGGGCAAGGATCTGCTCCGGCTTGATCTGGAAGAACTTGATTAGGCGAAGGACGCAAAGGAGTAGTGGAGCAACCCTGACCTGAAGTGAAGGCCTGACACTGAAGCTGGTACTTGGGGGCAAAGCTACTCTCCCCTGTCGCAGACACACACGCAGTGGGCGATGCATCTGGTTTGCCACCCTGTGCAGACACTGGCAGAGGCAGTGGTGTGTTTTGGTGACTAAGGGGTGTGTTGGTTTTGTTTAATAAATGGGCACCAAAAAGTTGTTGAGGAGGAAATGTGTCCGTAGAGCTGGAACTTGACATTTCTGCCTGAAGATCTTTAGCCAGGGTCTGGGGGTGCACAGTATGTGCAGGGCAGTCAGCAGAAGCCATATTGGGGAGCCTCGGAGCCTGAAACGGCACTGTGTTCACACTAGGAAGAACAATGGTTTGGAGAGCTGTTGCACTGCCAGGAGAGAGATGACTATCTGAAGGTATGTTTAAAGATATCTGCCGAATCAGGGGACCTCGCCTCCGTTCTAGAAGGGGCACATGTCCAGTGCCCCCAACAGCAGATGGGGAGTAGGAGGGCTGTGATTCAACAAGTGCTGGCACCACGTGGGAAGGAACAATGCTCCCGCAGTCGAATGACTTACTTCTGAAATCAGAGACCTCCATCAGTGTAGGCACACAACTGATCTGCTCTGAGGCCGCCCGCCTCATTTCCCTGTGACTTCCGGGGACACTCAGTGTGTTTGAACCCAGTGGAATCAAAACAAACTCTGCTTTGCTTGGGAAGTCAGTTTTGGGGGCCAGCTCTACTTTAGAAATGTCTTCTAGGTCTAGGGAGGCAGAGAAGCTAGATGCGTGGGATAAGCTGCTTTCTCTGCTGAGACTCCGGGACAGAGTGGACTCAAAGCTTGACTCGGTTGAGGAGTGCTCTATCTCAGCCAGCCGAAGCCTTTTCTTTTTGGGTGGCAGCTTTTCTGTCGGCAGCTTTGATAAGGTTTCACTACGCTGAGGCCAAGTGAACTTCTCTGACTTGTCTTCGTCGTGACTCTGGGCTTCCGGGTCCCCATCTGGCTCTTCAGTGACCAGAATTTCTGGGACCTGGATGTTGTGCTGCCGGACAAGTCTCAAGGGCTGCCCTAACACATACCGCTCACTTGGAATCTTTCTAGCACTTTCCCGTGGCTCTCCTCTAAGGGCATGTGACAGTGTTGTCTGATGCATGGCATCCTGAGGTGGGTGGCCTTCCTCTGGGGCCATCCCTATCACTTTCAGGGCCCCAGGCATCCCAGTTCTGCCTAACTCCTGTACAGAAAAGGTGATGCCCCCTTCCAAGGGCTCCGGCTTGTCAAATGAACTGGGCCTGCTCAGGGAGTTGGTGTGTTGGATGACAGAGATGCCACCCCCTTGTCTCTTCACCTCCATATTGTCCTGAGCTGCAGAATTCGGCTGCTGTTCAACCATGGGGCACTGCTTCAGGGGCAAGGCCCGATCAGGGACCCGGGCCACAAGCTGGACGCCTCTGTGTGCCTGGTCAGCTGCCGTGGCTGGGGCATGTTTGGATGGACTGGGAGCAGCCCCTGGGACCGGCTGCAGCTGAAGGGGGTCAGCGCTTTCTGGAGACCGCCCACTCTCCCGGGGCTGCAGGTCCTCATCATCACCTACGCTTTTCATCTTCCTCCTTTTTCTTATCTGGGGCGTCTGCTCCCACACAGCTGTGGGAGCAGCAACTCTGTAGTGGAGAACCTGGGGTTGTGCCCCACCAGGTGCCGGGCCGTGCTCCGCCTCTCTCACAGCTGCCTTTGTTTTGGGCCCATGTAACTCTGAACAGTAAAATTTCTTATGATTCTCAAAATTCTCCAGTTTCCGATACCTGTTTCGACAGGTTTCACACTCAAACATGGTCCCTCGTCCTTGGTGTGACTTCTTCTTCTCTAGGTGAGGGGTCTGCGCTGCTTTGCTCTGTACTGGCCCAGGCTCACTAGAGGATGGGGACCCTTGACAGCTCTCATCCACAGACTGCCCAGAGCCTGGAACGTGACTCTCACTGGCTGTGGAGTCTTCCACTGCAGCCTGTCTGACCAGGGGACGGTGATGGCCACTTGGGGGCATGGATGGGTTGGGTCCTGACACAAAGACATCATCATACAAGGTGCCAATTTTATCGTCAAATGACTGGCTTCCTCTAAGAGGGGGAGGGGGAGGGATTATATTTGCAGGGATTGCTGAATAGCCCGTGGTTGGCATGGAGTTACTTCTCGTGATAGGCAGGCAGTCCAGGGAAGGGACAGACAGGAGGAACACCTGCTTTGACTTCTCGGTCGGGGTGAATGGGGACTTTGGTATGTCAGAGCTGGAGCTTGTTCTCCGCCCCATCGGTTTTAGGTCAAACTGGAAGGAATCTTTGAATATGTATGATTTGGGGGAGTCAATGCTTCCCCGTCTAGAAAGTGAGGTTCTCCGGGGCTTCACACTATCCAGTTGCTTATCATCGACCAAGGCTTCATTGTCTGAGATCAGCTTGGAAATCCTTTCCTCCAGAGTTTTGGTTGCCAAGGGTGGGCGCATCTGGCCTGTGATAACCGATGACTTCTCTCCGGTAGCCAAAGCAGAAGGTGCTGGAGCACTGATTCGAGGCCCTGGGGGTCCACTGTTCTTAGCTGGGTCTGGGTCCATGGTGGGAAAAGTTCTGGCAAACGGAGTTGGAGGACTCACGGCTTGATCAGCACTCTCAGACCGTGAAAAGTAGCCAGAGTCTGTGCTCCCTAAGCTCCGGGGACTGAGCAGCAGCTTCCCCTGCTGTTCCTGGGGGTCCTCTGTGGCCTGCTGTCGCTGGAGCTGCGCATGTACTGTTCCACTGTGAGAATCTGGCTTCCCTTCTGACTGAATCACATCCCCTTTCTGATGGCCCGACTCATTCGTCTCTAGGGATGACACACTGGCTGAATGTGACAGAATGCTTGCAACATGAAGGTCCCTCTGGCTCTGTGGACTAGGAAGTTCAGGATTGGAATTCGCCACTTGAAGACTGTCAGTTTTCAAGGGGGGCATGCTTACTGGGTGGACCACAACCTTTGGTAACTCTGTCAGGGCTTGTGACTCTGAAGGTCTGTCCTGTGAAGAGAAGCCACTGACCACATGATCTGAATTGCTTGGTATTGATTTGGGTAACGCTTCGGGATTTGATGCCGTCTTCATGGTCTGCACAGGTTGCAGGTCCTTGACACTTGGGTCGCTCTGTCTCCCGTCTGCAAGCCCCTCGTCATCGCTCTCCCCACTGTCTTCAATGTCCGAATGGATACTAAGTGCTTTGGGGCACTCTTGGGACAAGAGCAAACCACCGGCCTCTGGCTGTAGGACAAGCCCCAGTTTGATGGTGTGCGCGTGCGATTTCTTGTGCTTATACAGGTTGCTTTTCGTCTTAAATGAAAACCCACAAGTCACACAGGGGTAGGGCCGCTCGCCAGTGTGCGAGCGGATATGCTTTAAAAGCACGCTGGGCTTTGCACATGCTCTATTGCAGTACTCGCAGATATATTTGCCTTGTTTTTTTGGCTTCTGATCTCGCAGAAGGAGACTGCACATTTGTTCTACACTTTGACTGACAACAGAAGCAACATGGGTTGAGCTGTAAATTGGCCCTGGGGGCGACTGTGTGGAACTGGCAGGGCTTACTGACGAAGGTGACACAGAATCCATTTGCTGGTGTGGAGGAGTGACCTGAGTTCTAGTGGAGGGAGAAGTGAGACCTACAGTGGATGTCATTGCTGTATTATAGATCGGCTCAAGTTTAGTGCTCTCAAGGCTGTGCAGGTTTGTCAGTGATCCTGTTAAGCCCAGATGCCCAGGAAGCTGCTGATCGTGTTGGCTAAGTTTGGGAACAAGGTGACCCTGTGAGCTGTACAGGTGAGAAACACACTGAGCTGCCACTTGTTCACTCTTCTGAGTGGAGGCCACATGTACTGGGTACGAGGTACACGGAGGACACTGCGACTCGGCAACCAGTTCTGGGGATGTAGCATTTGGGACATCCAGGGAGCTGTTCTTTAATTTAGAAGGGGATCTTACAGTTTTATTTGGTCTCAGTTTTTCTGTCTTAATTGCACAAGATGAGCCCTTTTGTGACAAGGTGCTCAACTCTGGCTCCATTGCTTTCAGTAAGACATCGAACGCGGTACTCGTATAGGAGGGGGGCGTGGTGCTGCAGCAAGGAGAGCTACATTCACTATTGTCAGTCCTGGTTTTACTGGATGAGGAGCTGGAGTCCCGCTGCCCATCAAGGCCACTGAGCCTGGCTGGGTCTGCGCCCTCCGACCTCCATCTCCGCAGTTCTGACCGGTGGTGAGACGAGGCTTTCTTTGGGGAGACCGAGTCTCCAGATTCTGAGGATTCAGCAGTCATCCCTGGAGTTTCTCCATTTTGCTTGGTAAATTGTCTCCCCTGTTTAGCAGGGACACAGTTGTGTTTCTTATGAGATTCTGATGCGCTCGGGAGGACACTGAATGGTGGCTCTTCTGTGTTTTGCTTGTGTTTTGTCTGAAGAGGATTCCTCAGGGGGGATTTTGGTATTTTTTTCAGGTGATTCTCAGCAACAATCTTTTTTCGTTTTACACCTTTAAGAGACTCAGAAGTTCCTTTAATGCCAGCCTCTAAGATTTCTGTTAAGACAAAAAAGAAAATCAGTTGTTAAAATTGTACATGTGTCATGATTGTTTAAAAAACTAAGATTAATATCAAAAGGGTGAGAAGCCTTCTTTAACAAAGCTGTTTATTGAGACTGTGGACATTTTAAGAAGACTCACAATCAAGTCCATAGAAACACTAGTACAGAGATCACGCTGAACTTTTCTGGAACACTCTGTTCCTGCCTGGAGGAACCCAGGTCATGGAACTACGTCTTTCACAAGTGGACAATCCTCCCCTCATTGCTCATCCAACCACAGACTCTACCGACGCCACACTTGGAGAGAGGTTGCCCAAGCGAAGAAGGAAACTCCACCTTCCCACAGGGTAACCGACTACCGCACTCACAGCCCTGTACTGATGGCTCCCAAGCCTCTGGACAAAGGATGCTGATATTCATATGAGGAAAAAGGCTCCCATGTAGTAATAAATATAGGAGTGAATACACTTCTCCTGGTCATGATATACTGGACAGTGGGATCAGGAAGTGTTGTGACCACAGAGATTACATCAATTAACAGAAAGTTACAAAAATAAAGAAACACTCATTTGTGGTTTCTCACCCAAAACATGAAGAAGTCCTAAGATTGTGATAGCTCTTGGTTTAATAAAAATCACTAATGTAATAGAACAAAAACATCCACTACAGATGCTTCTTTGCATTAATGGTGAATAGGAAGTCAAGTAGACATAGAAAGCTAGACAGGCAAATAGAAGCCACTACAATGAAGAAAACACTGACCTCATTTTTGGCTTCTTTGGAAGTCAGTTTAAATGTCAAGAACTATCCACAATTTCTCTAAACCATTATGCATTTGAGCAATGACTACTTGCCATTTTGATTTGTTGGATCCTTGGACATATAAACAGAAATCGTTCCTCCACATATTCCTTATTTTAGAAAAGTCAAATATTTTAATTCATTGCTTTCACATGGCTGTTACGATGTACATATTTGAAATTCATACTGGAACAAAACATTACACTGTAATAACTACTTTGCTTTGATGATGATGAAAATTTACATAAAATGTTTTATTCCTGTTGTGACATGCATGTACAAGTTCCTATAGATAGATACCCTCAGTAAAAAGAAGATACTGACTCACTCCACTGGACACCTTTCCTCTTCAAGGGCAGGAGAGGAAGGCAGGGGCGTGGCTCAGGAGAGGAAGGCAGGGGCATGGCTCAAGCGCCCCAGTAAAGCATCTCAGAAGTACAGGCTCTTTCCTACAGAGCCCTGCTGAGCAAGCCTTTTGTATCTTCTAGTCACTCTTTTATGAGGTGACATCGTCCTCACTGGCTTCTCCTCAAGACACACATAACTTGTTCCTGTGTCATGACTTGATCATGCTCTCTTTGAGCTGTCAGACAAGGGTATCAAACTGAGAATCAATCAGTGCCCACCCTAAGCTGGCAGATTCCCCACCCACTCTCCAAAATCCAGGCTGAGCTGTCACAAAGAGCAAACCATTAGGTGACAAAGGCAACTTTAAGGCAAGGATGGGGAGCCACCTGGGGGCATGGCCTGTGGACCTCGTCCCAACTGGGTACACATGGTAATCTTACTATTTCACAGACCTTCCAGAAGAAGCTGTTTTTAAATTGCTTATATATATATATATTTTTTAAGCAGATCTTGCTGTGTAGCCCAGGCGGTCCTGAACTTGGGATCGTACTTTCTCTGCCTCCTGAGGGCTGGGGTTACTGATTTAAGCACCATGATAGACTCTTTCATATTGTTGTTTTAATTAAATGGTGCCCACTAGTACAAAGAATCAACCTGTAGCTGAAATACCCAAAATTATGTTGTTTTAAATTAAAGTAATAAAACTTTTGGCTTTTACAGAAAAGGAAAGCTGACTGTAAAGTGCAGGAGGTCTCTAATCTTAGCACCAGGAGGAACTACGTGCTTGGGGTTGTCTTGGACCACACACTTGAGACTGCCTCAAGAGAATGAGATAATAAAGAGAATTTCTAAATATTTCTGTTTACTTATGATAGTTCTGAAAAAACATCTATAGTTAAGGATTAGAAAAATATTTTGAGCAACATGTTCCAATTTCGATAGGACCTGACCTTCTGTCACTTGCCATTGCATTTCATACATGTAGGTTACATTTGTAAATGTCTACTGTTAATTCTTCGTGTGTAACTTTAATTTTAGTACACAGTATAGTGTGTGTGCGCACCTGTGTCGTATGCCTATTGTGTGTGTGCACCTGTGTCGTGTGCCTATGATTGTGTGCACATTTGTGTAATATGCTGATGTGTTGAGTACATCTGCCTATGTATGTGTGGAGGTGCACCTGTGTTGTATGCCTATGTGTATGTACCTGTGTTGTACACCTATGTATATGGATATGTATAGTACCCCTGTGTGTTATGTGTCTATGTCTGTGGGTATGGTACCACCATGCCTGGCTTCTCTGTGGATGCTGGGGACTGAAATCATGTTCTCCTGCTCACAGAGAAAGCACTGTATCCACCAAGCCATCTTTCCAACCACTCTTTTCTTAATTTATTGTATTTATTTTATGTATGTATATATGTATGTATGTATGCATACATATATATATATATATATATATATATATATATATATATATATATCCATCTGTGTGTGACAGTCTATATGTCATGAAGCATGCAGAGTTCAGAGGACAACTTATGGAACTGTTTCCCTCTACGATGTGTGTATTAGATAAATCTCCTCCCACTGCCACCCCATCCCCATTTCTTCTCATTTCATTCTCTTAAGTTCAAGCTCTTGTTAATAATATTTATGACATCATTAACTTCGGTGTTCATGGTCACACTCGGTTTCTGCCATATTGATTTCTATCTTTCATGTTCTCCCTGTCTTTCTCTGGCTGAGAATATTGAGGGGCAGTCCAGTCTCTCAAGGACACACGCCAGGCCTTTTTGAAGCTGCACCCATTCTTTCTTGATTCTGCCGGATCTCTATGGGAGGTGCTCGGGAGGGAACCAGATGATGGTGCTGTGCAGAGGGGGACTTAGAGCTTCTTCCAGGGCTGTGTCAGACTGAAAAGCTGTCTGCAGTTCTAGTAGTGATGGCAGTACTCTTAACATAGGTAGAGCACAAGGCTTAAGAAGGGTTTTCCAGAAGTTCTACAGAGGTTTCCCAAATTTATATGGGAGCACTGAGCTCGTTTGAGAGGGGAGGGGGGCCCTTGGCAATCCACAGAACCTCACTTCAACATGCATGTGTGGGACTGTGAACCACAGCTGGAAATTCAGGACAAGTCATTCTCAGCAGGAAAATGGCTAGGCTAATTATGGCAGTGCCAGTTAACATAACATTACAGAACCATTTAAAATAATTACTACGATTGCACGGCAATCTGAAAATTGTGATACATGAAGTATACAGGCACATTCTTTTCTGTCCCTAGAGAGAGGCCTAGGCTAAGAGGCAGATACCTGGGAACGCACAGTGAGGGCTGCTTTTGTAAAGGTAAACAAGTGACTAGACAAAGAAAGCATGCTGTGGAGAGGAAAAGAGGCCTGACATCAGAGGCCTGAGTAATTGCTAGATTTAAGGCTAAGCTAGGGGTGGGAATCAACAAGGTAGGACCTGGAAAGACGCAATGACACCCATGACAGTGAAGAGCCTGGGCACTCCTGTGGCACACACAATGGCATTAAGGAGAGCCACCAGGCTTGTGGCATGGGGATGGGGAGGATGGGCTCAGGTATGAAAGCATGGTCAGTGGGACCCACGGGCCAAATCCACGTCAGCCAGAGGACAAGTGTGGGGAGAGGGCTGAGCTCAGGGCCCAGCTAAGCTGGACCTCTCCCTGGGAACCTGTACACAAAGGGCAAAGCCCAGATATTACTGACAGGGCAGAAGGGAGATTTCTCAGGGTGAGAAGCTGAGTGTGTATGCAAACAGGAAGCTCTCTTCAGTACAGAGGAGGAGACTGAAGCCAGAAGACAGAGAACTAGGCAATCAAATGCATAACAAAGAGGACGTATAATCGGGAAGCTAGGGAAGACAGCAACAACTGACTATTGGGGATGAAGACATGGCAGGGACAGCTTCACGGAGTTGCCACGTCTGACTATCGGGGATGAAGACATGGCAGGGACAGCTTCACGGAAGTGCCACGTCTGACTATTGGGGATGAGGACATGGCAGGGACAGCTTCACGGAGGTGCCACGTCTGACTATTGGGGATGAGGACATGGCAGGGACACCTTCACGGAGGTGCCACGTCTGACTCAGTCCTGGGCAGGGAGCAGAAGGAAGCACTTTCAAGTCAAGGAGGTTTCATGAATGTGGTGTGCAGAAAACGTGTTTAAAACGCACATGGGGAACAGCATGCAAACCAGGCTGCACACAGACCAGCAGAGCGAGCGAAAGGCACAGTGGGAAAGGTATTCTGCCAGCAGCTGATCCTCAGCCCTGAATACAAAGCAGGAGAGGTGGGAATTTGCACAGTAGGCACAGGAAGCCACAACACTTCACTGCCAAGCTCTTCCTTCCCTCCAGGAAGATGATCAAGAAATATTAACCATGAATATATGATCAAGTAATGGTATGTGGTGGCAGCTGCTTAAATCTCACCCATCTTTCCAACTTCTTATCTATTTCATTCTTATACCACTTAAAGAAGACTAATCTATCAGCCTAAAATGTTGTATTGAGAAGCAATTCAGCACTCACCAACAAAGCTGAAGCACGTAACAGAGATGCAGCCCATTAGGAAGGTGCTGAGCACATAACAGAGATTCGGCCCTGTTAGGAAGGTGCTGAGCACGCAAGCACGGAGTCGGATCCCCAGAAACCACACTCAAGAAAAAAGAGGAGAGGAAGCAACAGGAACTCAGGGAGGGGACAGTGGGACAGAGTGACAGAGTGACAGTGCATGTCTGTGATCTTAGCACCAGGGAAGTGGAAACAGGAGGACTCCTGGGCTAGTCAGCTAGCCTTGTAGAATCATGAGCTCCATGCTTGCTGTGTGAAAAAAAAAAAAACTTGTCTCAGAAAACAAGAATAACTCAGGAAGAAGACCAGTGTCAGGGCCTGCCCCCAGTACATACATGCAATGCACACACATGATTATATACATACATCTACAACACTCCCATACATATGAAGACAAAACAAATACTTAATCCAAAAAAAGGAATACAAACTTCCTTGTCAGGAGACCTGTACTGAAATGCTGAGCCGGTTAACCTGAATCTAAGCTTGTGTATGAGCTCTGGAAGTGTAACAGGGAAGGAATCCTAAGATGGCTGGCATTGCTGCTCTGCTTTGAAGTCCACCACCTTAAAGATGCTCTCATGAAGCTGTGTTTTGCACATAGCCATGTGGGAAGCAAAACAAAAGCCAGAAAAATGTGATCTCCCTGATACCTGGAACAAGTGCGCAGGTTTCCTTCAGTGCTGGAGAGGCTAGCTGGCCTGATGAGGTCTCGGACTTTGGAATGAGGAAATTACTCTGAATTACAGTGAGATTCTTTCAAACTTCACAGCAGAGTCTCTGGCTAGCCAGCAGTCAGGTAAGAGACTGGGCTAGAAGATGCGACCTGTCCCTACCTGCTACAAAGCTACAGAGGAGCCAGCCTGTGCCTGAGAGTGAGAGCCCAGGGTAGATGTAGACACAGAGTGTCCTCAGACTCAGGAGCCCAGAGTCCTGACCCCAAGGCAATTGTACTCAGAGGTGGAACTTTGGAGAGTTAGCTGGATTGATCAGACTTCTTCAGGGGACTGACCAACTAATGGGTTCATAATCAGACTGCAATACTGTGGAACAGGTCTTCACAAAGAGAAGTCCCTGGCCTTTCTGTTCCTCTGTGGCAGGTTGTCAGGAGGCGAACAGTCTCTTCAAGATTCTCTGCTTTGCCTCCTGCTCAAAGGCATGGAGCTGGGTCACCAAAAAACTGAGCCTGGAAAAACCTTTCCTTCCTTTAAACGACAGTCTCAGGTTTTTTGTTACAGCAAGCAAAGCTGACTCAGACAGCAGATGCTTAGCATATACAAACTGCTAAGTTCAACCTGCTGTACCAAAATAAAAAAGAAATACGGATGAGAGAATGACAGGAGAAAAGAGATGCTGATCCAATGGTTGCATTGCCCTCGAGAGTCTAGCCACAATACCCAATGCTGCCAATAGGCTAAGCGAGCAAGGACACATTATTCTCACTACCTCTAGAAAGAAACAGCCCCTGACACCTTGATGGAACCCATACTCGCATTCATAGAATGGCAGGGCAGTGAGCATGCTCAGGGGATAGCTCAATGTCAGAGTGAATGCTCAAGATTCAGGGCACTGGGTTCAATGCCCTGTATCACACACATTAATATAATTAATAATAATAACCTTAGTAAATGAAAATAAAAGTGAACTGTCTGGAGCAATAAAAGCAGACTGTATCTGCTAAGGTCAAACTAGACTCATAAAAAGTTAAATGAGGCCAGGCATCCCAGCACTCAGGAGGCAGAGGCAGTTGGATTTCTGAGTTCAAGGCCAGCCTGGTCTACAAAGTGAGTTCCAGGACTGCCAGGGCTACACAGAGAAACCCTGTCTCAAAAAATTAAAAAAAAAAAAAATAAAAACAAAAAACAAAATAAAAGTTAAATGAGTACACCATGTCTTCTAGCCACAACAAAATTCAACTAGAAATAAATAATGGGAGATATGTGGAAAATCCCCAGCTGTATGGAAATTAAGCAATACAATTCTAACTAAAGAGGAAAAAGAAGTCACCAGGGAAACAAGAAAAACCAAAACAGAACTTGAAAACAGGGAAACCGATGAATTCATGCCAATGTACACCACAATGCCACACCACACACAATGCCATGCATGGCCACAATGTCATTCAACAGGACACAGAAGCAAAGGGCACAGAGACCTATCAGTGCAAGACCAGGACAAGAGGACCTCTGCCAGAACCACTATTGTTCTTAACCGTTTCTTGAGAGCAACCAGCTTATGCAACAAGCCAGACATGAATGGTAAGGATGGGCAGTATTTTTTGAGGACAGTCATCTAAAAAGACGCAATGAAATGACCGAAAGTCATGAGTACTACCTCTTTACCATATTTACAAACAGCAATCTTTTTATTTATATCAAGGCTGGTAGAAAATATGTGGGAAAATTTATTTGCAACAGAAACCTAAACACTGATAAAAGTAAATTTTATACCAAGTAATAGAAACATGCAGACAATACAACAGACTTGAGGAATGATGGACCTGGAACATGGAAAGTGGGGTAGGTGGTGAGGGCTGCGGTATGCGCAAGCTCAGACAAAGCAGTCTCAGAAGAGCCAGGAGAGGGCTGGCACATCATGCCTCTGGCAAGAGTTAATACTGGAAAGGTGCCAGCTCAATTCTTTTAATTTTTCTGTATTTTACAAAATTTTAAGGAAAAAAATCCTCAGTTTTAAAATATGACAAACCATAGTGTTTATTCAAGAAAATAAACTACAGATTCAATGCAATCCCCATCAAAATTCCAACTCAATTCTTCACTGAGTTAGAAAGGGCAATTTGCAAATTCATTTAGAATAACATAAAACCTAGAATAGCAAAAAGTATTCTCAACAATAAAAGAACTGATGGATTCACTATGCTTGACCTCAAGTTGTACTACAGAGCAATTGTGATAAAAACTGCATGGCACTGGTACAGTGACAGACAGATAGATCATTGGAACAGATTGAAGAACCAGAAATGAACCTGCAAACCTATGGTCATCTGATCAGATTTTGCTGAAGGGACCCTGGTATAGCTATCTCATATGAGGCTATGCCAGTGCCTGGTAAATACATAAGTGGATGCGCACAGTCATCTATAGGATGGAACACAGGGCTCCCAATGGAGAAGCTAGAGAAAATACCCAAGGTGTTGAAGGGGTCTGCAACCCTATAGGTGGAACAACAATATGGTCTAACCAGAACCCCCAGAGCTCATGTCTCTAGCTGCATATGTAGCAGAAGATGGCCTAGTAGGCCATCATTGGAAAGAGAGGCCCCTTGGTATTGCAAACTTTATATGCCCCAGTACAGGGGAATGCCACGGCCAAGAAGTGGAAGTGGGTGGGTAGGAGGGGGGGTAAATGAAACTTTCTGGATAGCATTTGAAATGTAAATTAAGAAAATACCTAATCTTAAAAAAAGGAAGAAAAAAAAAGAAAAGAAACTCTATTAAACGGCAAAGTTCTGCAAAGAACTGTAAGGACAAAGTCAGTGCTGTGACCCAGTGACTAAAACAGGACCGCCCTCCCCACTCCTTCCCCTGCCCCACCCCAGATCACATCACTGGTGACAAGGAAACTTACAAAGGTTTAATGTTATAAAGCCAGAGTTGAAAACCTTAGGAAAAGGATGGTACCATTTCCAATATGAGATTCTGATCTCATATACAAGATGATAAAATAAATGTAGGTTATAAGCAAACAGTGTATAAAATAAGCGCAAAGGTTCAATATAAAAATAAAGCCAGTGCCGGGCGATGGTGGCGAACGCCTTTAATCCCAGCACTCGGGAGGCAGAGGCAGGTGGATTTCTGAGTTTGAGGCCAGCCTGGTCTACAAGGTGAGTTCCTGGACAGCCAGGGCTATACAGAGAAACCCTGTCTCGAAACCACCCCCCCAAAAAAATAAATAAATAAAACCAGAGAGACAGCTAGAAAACCACAGGTAAATTCTTAGCTTATCTTATGCTGGAAATATATTAAGTTTCTATTAAAAAAAAAAAAAAAGAAAGAAAAAGTGATTTAAATACATTAAAACTAAAGTCTCTAGGCATATAAATATATATAAATATAAACAAAGTAAAAAAAAATAAATTGAAAAATGTACCTGCAGCAGATGAAAGGTTGATACATTAATGCACACACAGTTTTTATATGATCTTACTGGTAACAGAAAATTAACTAATCCAGACCTGCTCTGAGAACACACACTCTCAGCCTGTAGGTAATGAAGTACTAGAAAGATAAAGAAGTTACCAAATCAAGATCCCTGAGGGATTAGAGATCCTCAGATTAAAACACCAGTGTCCTTGCAAGCATATTCAGAAGGGAGCTTAGGCTATGGAGTCCCTGCCGTCTATACAAAGCAGAAGAACCAGCAGACTAGGGTGTTCTCCACATGGTGCAGAGTAAAGTCCCAGTGTTCTCCTAGGTGGGAGCTTCGGGGGACCCTGCCTGGGACTGAGGATGCACTTGATGGAAACCAAGTTCTGCATTCCCTGCAGTTCACTTTTCATGGCTACCAAAGTCATAAACCGCACCTATTAAGATCATATTAGATTGCTATTTGCCCATACGCCTGGAAGAAAATTAAAATCTCTGAAGGAAGACTGCAACTAAGCCTTCAAAATACTTCTGTAGTTTTCAAATAAAATATCCAGTACCAGCTCAAAGATAACCGGTTACCTAAGAAGAAAATTGGGCATGAGGGAGCCACTGCCCTAAATGCAGTGACATAAGCCAGTGTACCAGACATATCAAGACTTGGTTTATGTTGCTGGGGAGTACTGAGGGTCTAGAGGAGACCTACAAGGGCTAACATTGACACTGTAGATGGAAAAGGCAAATAGAACCCAGCAGGCTTAGACTACTCAACTCATTTAAGAACTGGGAAAGAGACCATGCTGAAGGACATGTCAGAAGACAAAGGATGTCAGGATGCTAAGGCGGTTATGAAACAAGGAAGAAACCATCCAAACCTCTCTGGGGATTTCTGACAGTACAGGGATGAACACTGGGCATCCTTTGTGAGACAAGACAGAAAAACTCTGGGAAACCAAACACATAAACTTACAGAGTTAAAAGCACTGGATGAAACATAAAAAAGAGAAAGAATTTCAGCCCCTGTGCTCATCAGTGGAAAACTGCAAAAGTCAAAGATAAAATTCTTAGTGAGAAAAGCATATTGATAATTTTGAAAACCCAGATTGCTTTCAAAGGATCAACAGTCTGACGTATGATATTACAAAGTGCCCTAGAGGAACTGAACTCCCACGCTAGATTCCCACTTCCCAACCCAGAGACTTCTCCAGGTGAAGTGAAGTAGATACCACCTGAAAGATGACACTTTACAGAATTTGTCACAACAGACACATATCAATAGAGAAACTCAACACAGCAAATTCTAATAGGTAAATTCAACACAGTAGACATGGACAGGAAAAAGTCAACACAATAGTCACTAATAGAGAAATTTAACAAACAGGCACATATCAACAGAGAAACCCTACACAACAGTCACCAATGGAGAAATTTAACACAGCAGACAATACAGTAAAGAAGAAATTCAATATAGTAGGTACACACTAACAGAGAAATCTAACATTCTTCCTTAAGATAAAGCAAACTTCCAGAGAGAAAACTCATATGAAGCAAAATCTACAGGAAAACAAAATTCATGAGTGGACCTGCCAAGATGCCACAACTATGCTACAAAGTGAATGTAAACGTCCTCCAAAGGCTCACAGGTGAAGGCTCTGTCCCCAGCTTGGCACTGGGTGGCGGTATAGACTCTGAGGACCTAAGTCTTAGGTCTCTGGGGACTGTAGGCACTCAGCTTCTGAGAGGTCACCAAGAAAGCAGCCTCCTCTGCTCCACACAAGCACCACGTGCGCCTCAGCAAGGTTCAGAACCACTTGAGCCAACTTCCTTCTCTTAGTGTTTATTAGCTGTGGCATCCTCTTTCATGGACAACTTATACAACCTGCATGAAACTTAATCAAGTACAAAAAAATCATGCACAGTACAAGAATGGGTCAGTCAAAAGTGAATGAGTGAGTGGAGACGCCCAGAGACAAGGAGAGAGGCAGGCTCAGAAGCTGTGCCTGTGTTAGCATTTCACTCTCCCGTTACTCACCACATCCCTAAACGCTGTACCCTGACAATGTAATGCTTACTGCTCTCTCCAGCTACCTTTTAAAGATATTACACAGAGGAGAGGAGGCAGCACCTAGTGTTGCTTCTAATCCTTTTCATAAGCACCACAGAGCGAGTTACACAACGCTGCCCCTTAACACAAGTTTTCTGACTGCTACGGCAGAGCTAGCTAAGCAGGTAAGAGAAGATCAACCACACCCGATACCAGGTGCTATGTATGACGTAACGCTATTTTCTATTCTTCCAACATTCTCTAATTTTGAATAATGACTCATGCAAAATAGAAATGCAACAGGGAAAGCTGATGTGGTGGCGTACACCTTTTTAACACTAGTACTTTGGAGGCAGAAGCTGGTGAACCTCTGTGAGTTTGAGGCCAGCCTGATCTACATAGCAAGTTCCAAGCCAGCCTGGGCTAAATAGTGAGACTCTTTCTCAAAATAAAAAAAAGAAAAAAATAAATAAAAAGAAAAAGAATAAAGTAGAAAGGGGGGCTAGAGAGATGAATCTGGGGTTAAGAGCATGCCTTGCCCCGTTGAGCTTATCTGTCAGGTGTTCACATGCAGCTGTGTTTCTAGAAGATCCAATGTCTTCTTCAGAAACCCATGAACACCCACCCCACACAGCATACAGAAGCATGACTTAAAAGGAAACACTAAGAAGTCTAAGCCAAAATATCCTGATGTATTTTTTCAGGTTCATAAAATGAAGTTATATAGGAGGCCCACTCTACCTTAGATTAAAACACAAACTGTACAAAGTTGTATCTCTCCCTGTCCTGTTTGGCCTACTTTCATGAGAAAGATTCAAAGACCTTAGTGACGTCTTTAAGGAAGTCCAAAGCTATCTACACATTAAGTTTACTTTCTTCTGGTTCCAGGATTCTCTCACATTATAGCTGACATGAGATGATCATTTTTCTAAGCAGTATGTGCTCAGGACCACTCTCAGTGACATTCTGGAAGCCTCTAAGTCAGAGTCCTTAGTAGCCTGACATCTTCCATGGCAGGGGATATGTCTACCAATGTGACACATACTAAAGATTGTTTGATCTCTCACTTTCTGTGGTTTACCAGCATAATGCTGGCCCTTAGTGACAAGTTATAAACTGTATATAACACTGTCTATTATAAAGGTGGAAAACTGGAAATTCCTGCAGACTTGTTTCTGACAGTTTTAAACTGTCAGAAATCTAGAATCTTCACTTCAGTGTTTCACACCCACCAGGATAAAAAGATGTTGATATTATAATATTAAATCCAACAAGAAAAGTCTGATTCTTTATGATTAAACAAAATCTTGAAGACAGAGCAATTTGCAGCTATCCACAGACTCTATCAGAATGAAGTTTTTGTTACTGGGACAAACAGCAATGATTTGTATGCATCACTGTGCCAGAAAATTGAAGACCCTAAAGGAGACAGCTTCCTTCAGATAAGCAATCTAGGTTACATGTTAACCATCCCTGGGACCTAAAAGCAATAGTGTACAAGCTTGCAAGCCCTGCCTGTTAGGAAAAGGACTTCATCTTCTCCCACTCCCCATCCATCCTTGGTGACTCTGCCACTGCTGAAGAACTCTTATCCACAGGTGCCCGTGGGCACTATGATGGGCAAAGTCAAGCTAGAGGGACTACAGGAAGATGCCCATGGCAAGGGTAGGGTAGGAGGGGGCCACAAGGAGAGGGGTGCAGAACAATGATACAAAGGCCTCAGGGTCACCTTGTGGAGTTCTGTCACGACTAAGAAGGGTCTGCTAAGCAGCTCCAAAGCGACTAAGCATGTGCTCAGTGGGGTCCTGAGAAGCGGTGCACCACAAGCTGACACTGCCTCATCCCTCTTAAGTCTGGACGGGGGACAGTGTGAGGGAAACTGAATCTTGCAGTCTCTCCCATAGAACATAGAGCTTTGCTCTCCCTAGTTGTAACCACCACTTGACAACTGTACATAAAAAGTTCTAAAAATAAACAATTTGCAAGTGTCAAATGACTTTTGTGACAGTACCTTGTTAAAGGACTCTCTTTTGTTGGTGGTTGATGTTAATTTCTTCCACTGACCATTATAGTAATGAAGACATGGAAAATCAGGGCAATAGGGGACTGACTTAGTCCTGCACCCCCAGGCCCCCTAATGCCTATCCTGGTCATCCACCCAACTACACCTGATGCTCCAATCTTTCCCTGAATGAAATAATTTCATTTCAGAGCCTTGGTGGCCAGGTGAAAATTCCATTTTTTTTTTTTGGTCTGTACTTTCTTTTATTATCCCCATAGTCTTTGCATCAAGATACATAGCAGTGATAGCAGGTTTCTTTTTAAAGCTTAGTATTAAATATTAAATATCTTTCCCATTTTAATTTTACATTACTCTGCCAAGGGAAAAAAAAAGGATTTAAACTCAAGTTACTTGAAGCCTGGATATACTTCTGTGATTAGCCGGGTTACATCAAGGCATGGCTTTGTTTGTCCTAGAAAGATGGGACCAGGTTATACTTGTTTCTGAAAAGTGTGCTACAAAAATGGATGGGCCGTTATCAGTCAGGTTACAAAGTAAGGATGGGGGTAAGGGAGGGATATTTTCTTCAAGAAAAAACAAAACATAATTTCTGAAGAATCCCAGTTCATAATTTTTTTTCCCAAAATGGCTTGGAGGAATGGGTAAAAATCTCAACATGAGCTCCCACATCCTGTCTGTGAAGGGGCAGCAGTTGCTTTGCCGGGGTGACTGCCGGGAATGCACATGGGAAGTGTACTGCCCGGAGGCTGGGACAGTGAGCTGACGTGTGACTGGTACTGACTTCTCAAAGAGGTGTCTTCTAGAAACAGACAACTCAGACTCTGCAGAAGGTGGTCTTCGGATGTTCTTGCTGGGCGCGGTGCTCTGCCTCAGTTTCTCCTGGCTCTTCCACACTGTCTACTGTCATTCAGAGAAGGTCTCTCAGACTTTTTTCTAAACTGGACTATTCAGGTATTGCTCTACTGATTATGGGGAGCTTCGTTCCCTGGCTCTATTACTCCTTCTACCGCTCCCCACAGCCGTGGCTCATCTATCTCTCCATCGTCTGTGTCCTGGGCATCTCTGCCATCATTGTGGCACAGTGGGACTGGTTTGCCACTTCTAAGCACTGGCAGAGAAGAGCAGGAGTGTTCCTGGGACTTGGCTTGAGTGGTGTTGTACCCACATGCACTTTACTATCGCTGAGGGCTTTGTCAAGGCCTCCACAGTGGGCCAGACGGGCTGGTTCTTCCTCGTAGCTGTGACATACATGGCTGTGACGGAGCTGGCCCTTATGCTGCTCGGATTCCTGAGCGCTTCTTTCCTGGAGAATTTGACATATGGTTCCAGACTCATCAGATTTTCCACGTCCTGGTGGTAGCACCAGCTTTCGTCCACTTCTATGGTGTGTCCAACCTTCAGGAATTCCGTTATGGCCTAGAAGGTGGCTGTACCAACGACTCTCTTCTCTGAGCCTCCCCACCTGAGGGATGGAAGAGGGACTTCCCAAGTGCTTTTAAAAATAATTTCTTTGCTGAAAATTCCATGTTATCCTTCCAATCTGCTACCTTTTTTCTGCACAGTAGAACCTGTGGGATGCTTGGAGAGCAGGGCAGGTGAGAGCATCCTGGAGTGGTTGAAAAAGCCCTTTACCTCCAAAGGATCTTGTTCTGTGCATCTTTCAAGTTTACATTCTGCACCTCTAGTTACTCATCCAACTCCAGTCCCTCCCCGCTTCATTTCTATTCTCAATTCCTTCCCCTGGGACTGTGTTCCTCACAGATCTGCACTGGACTGTTTGTTTTTATTTGTCATTGTTATGTTTTTTAAATAAGTTTTTTTTAAAGATTTATTTATTTATTATATGTAAGTACACCGTAGCTGTCTTCAGGCACGTTTTCTTCTCTCTCTGGCCCTGCTTGCTCTGGCCCAAAGATTTATTTATTTATTATAAGTAAGTACACTGTAGCTGTCTTCAGACATCCCAGAAGAGGGCATCAGATCTCTCATTATGGATGGCTGTGAGTCACCATGTGGTTACTGGGATTTGAACTCAGGACCTTCAGAAGAGCAGTCAGTCAGCCATTTCTCCAGCCTATTGTTTTTTTTAAGGAGACACAAGAGCAGGTCCCTATGGAAGGCACCAGGGTCTGAGCTTGCTTTTGTATTACCTACTTTGGCAAAGCCAGAGCAAAGGCTAAGCAGACAAACAGCAGCACACGATCTCTTTGAGTTGCTCTGTAAAATGTATTTAAAAAACACGCCCGCGAGTGACATTAAGTCAATTGTCTAAGAACAAACCACACTGGTCCAGGAACCCAGGGGGAATGTAAGACCTGCTACTCTCTGTAGCCCTCAGAGATGCTGTCAGTACAGCTCAGGACACATATCCTTATCTTAATTGTTCTTGTCAAAAATGAAGCCATAGCAATAAATACATGTGTAATAGAAGCTAAGACAAATAGGATTTCCAACCATTTTCATTTCCATACAATTGGAATACATCTGCTAAGCAAACATGAGAGCACTATGTCATAATGTAATTGGTACTGACTTGTCTCATGCTAAACAAAGTTACTATGCAATTTAAAACCAACAGCATTTGGCTGAATGAGACATACTGCAAACTGTGCAAACTGCATCTTTTAATGAATTAAACATCATGTTAGCTGGCTAAATCTCTCATTTACTTACCAGTGTGACAGATAGTCAGTGGCACCTTTAGAAGAGGGTGAGGTGGGATGGAGTTAAGAGCATGGGCTGCTCTCCTAGAGGACCTGTTGGATCCCTAGAACTGATATGGAAGCTCACAACTGTTTGTAGCTCTAGCTCCAGGGAATACAATATCCTCTTCTGATTTCTGCAGGCACTACAGGCATGTTGTGCACCCACACACATGCATGCAAAATACCCCACACATAAAATTAAAAATTAAAAGAAAGAAAGCACTTAAGGATCTTTTACCTCCTGTATTTTACACAGTTCAGGGTTTTTAGATGGTTTTGTTCCTATCCTTCGCCTGTTTGATTGTGTTTTGCTATAACTCTTTAAGGGATTTTTGTGTTTTCTCTCTAAGGGCTTCTAGCTGTTTACCTGTGTTCTCCTGTATTTCTTTAAGGGAGTTATTTATGTCCTTCTTAATGTCCTCTATCATCATCATGAGATGTGATTTTAGATCTGAATCTTGCTTTCTGGTGTGTTGGGGTATCCAGGACTTGCTATGGTGGGAGAATTGGGTTCTGATGCTACCATGTAACCTTGGTTTCTGTTGCTTATGTTCTCACACTTGCCTGCCACCATCTTGCTATCTCTAGTGCTACCTGCCCTGGCTATATCAGACTAGAGCTTGTCCTTCCTGTGATCCTGGTTGTGACTCCTCTGAGTCAAGCTGTTTCTATCATCCTGTGATTCTGGAATCCTTGGTGTGTCCAAGCTCCTGGAAGTCAAGATGCCTTTAGGACCTTGAGATCCTGGTGTGACCAGGCTCCTGGGATCCTGGGATCCTCTGATCCTGGGTGTGTTAGAGTGTCTGGGAGTGGAGCTGCCTCTCCGTGTTGTGGGGCTGGCTGCAGAGTTTGCGCCCAAGGTCTCTGCTCAGGGCCCTGGCCAAGACAGTGGATTTATAGACTCTTACTTAAAGTAAATTCTCATTAAATGTGCTCACCAAAATTCATTTTTCCTAATAAGACCACAACTTTTCAGTAGAATACAGATAGATGTGTGTTAGTTTCCATATAATACTGAAATTGAAAACCAGGCCCATCCTTTTAAAGAACTCTGGAGTCCAGGTATTTGTCTAAATCACTACCCTAGTGTTTCTTCTATGGACATGAATATTTGCTATGCAAACTGTTAAAAATGTTCCAATTTACAAACCCAAATGAGTTTTTCAAGTGTTTTTACTGTATATACTTTCCCTAGAATGTTTTTAAAAAGCATTTTTATCTTACCATGAAGTATATTAAAATTATGTTTTAATTTAATGATATCTGCCCAACGTTGCCATTCTGCCACCCAAATCGCTATCCTCCATGAGGACTGTCCTTCTTGCTGATAATGCTCTAATTATCTTCATTATTATACTCAGCACGATTTTTTAGGAGAATGCCTTAAAATTAAAGCAGTAAAGCACACCCTAGTCCAGATTAGCCATCACCTTTAAAAATGAGTTTAGAAAACAATTTGAAAATCAAGTCACCAATTTTTTTATTACCTGGAAATTCTTTTATATTATAAATGTCTTAAAACAAAACATAACATTTGGGTGTGGATAAGAAAGTCTAGTTTTCTTTCTTCCACTCCCTGGGGTGCAAGATCTAGTGGTCTGCTTCCTGCCTAACTGTTACTCCTTTCTGAGGTGCTGGGTCCAGGAATATAGTGACCTGCTTCTTGCCTGACTGTCCTCATGTCACTCCCTTCTGAGGTACACAACCTTGGCTCCAGCTCCCTGATAACTGAAGGAGAGTCCTTGTGTGTGTTAACAAAACTCCTTGTCAACCAACCCCGAGCGGTCTGCCTGCTACTCGGTTTCTCCCTCCAGTCTGTCTTGTTCACTCACACAAACCGCTCCTCCCTGCCAGCCTTATTTCTTGCTCACATACAGAAAGATGGTTTATGGACATTATTTTTAAAACAAAAACCTCTGGCAACTAGAATACAATGTGTCAGGAGGAAGGCAGCCCTGCTGGGAAGAGCTGGACATAGGATAACCCCCACAGGATTTGTTGAGAGAGGGTAATATGCAGAAAAGATGCAAACTGACCCAAGAAAACCCACTTTTGTCTGTACTCACGTCGAAAGCTAAAGTTTAACTTCTGTTTCTTTGTCTGTTGTGAGCCTGTGCGCTGTGAGGCCACACAGCAGAAGTGTGGAAGTACACACTGACCACGTGCAGCACTCAGGGAACATCTGTGAAGTCTGTCCTCTCCTTTCACCTCTGTGTGTGTTCTGCAGGTTCAGTTCAGGTCATCAGGCTTGTGTCCTGGGTCTGCAACCACGTGACCCTGCTGAGCCACCTCACTGGCCTAAACACAACTATTCAGTCACCATTTTATTGAACCCAAGTGAATAAGGACAAGTAAAACCATAGCAATGATGTAAAGAGCACAAAATAGAACCTTGATTATTCCCACCTAATAGGACAAAACCATACCAATGTACAGACTTTCAGAATAAGGAAAAATTCAGGTGGATGATTAGGTAAAATCTATCTATAGAATTATCTGGCATTTTATCTCCCGACAAGAACTAAAAAGTATTTTTTAGTAAAACAGAATTAAATAAATATCCCATGGCCGGGCGTGGTGGCGCACGCCTTTAATCCCAGCGCTCAGGAGGCAGAGGCAGGCGGATTTCTGAGTTAGAAGCCAGCCTGATCTACAAAGTGAGTTCCAGGACAGCCAGGGATACACAGAGAAACCCTGTCTCAAAAAACCAAAAAATAATAATAATAATAATAATAATAATAATAATAATAATAATAAATATCCCAGTTAATTAAAAAGAACATTTTTTGTTAAATCCGTGGGCTGGGGATACAGCTCAGTAATACGACATTTACCTGTCATATCTGAGGCCCAGATTACATTCCCCAGTATCAAAACAATAAAAAAATAAATTCAATGAATGGGGCAAAACTAAGTACAGAAAGCCCCCCCAACCCCCAACGTACACATAAGAAAGCCCCCCCAACCCCCAACGTACACATAAGAAAGCCCCCCAACCCCCAACGTACACATAAGATCTTTATGAAGAAAGTGGAAGACATCACCAGCAACAAAATCCCCCAAGCCATCCCCATCTGTATGAGCAAGCCATCCCCACCTGTATGAGCAAGCCATCCCCATCTGTATGAGCAAGCCATCCCCATCTGTATGAGCAAGCCATCCCCACCTGTATGAGCAAGCCATCCCCATCTGTATGAGCAAGCCATCCCCATCTGTATGAGCAGGGCCAATCTATGAATATGGCTCATTTGCCTCTCCTAATCCAAAAAAGAAAAAAACCCAAATAATTTACTCCTACAGAATATTAAAATGTAAATAGTTGTGAAAAAAACCTTCTTTCCAGTGTCAAACACTGAAAACCAGACCCGAGGGTCCCACTACAGTTCACAGCCCATGTACACGTCAGTATCAACACATACAGACAAGGAGGAGAGAAACTCTAATGAACCAGCTATATATTGAAATTTAAGAGCCACAAAAGACAGAAATTTTCATAACGGTCTCACGGACTACAACACAGACATTTACACCTCCGTGTTTAGTACAGCACTTTGAGAACAGCTATGGAAGTGTGGGAGTTTTGAGCAATTGGTAAATGGCTGAAGAAAATTTGAGCATGAAAATGTAGTATACACAGAGTGGAATACTCTTTAACCATAAAGAGAATAAAATCCCATATCTGTCATAACCTCAACAGAATAGGGGGATATTATGCTAAGTGACATAAGTCAGGGATAGAAAGTCCTGCAAGTCAAATGTGAAACCTGCCCAGTACACCTCATGGCCACCCAGTGAGACATGAGCACAGTTACAGAGGCTGGAGGACAGAAGGGAAGGATGGGACAGGGCCAGCCATTGATGAACTACAGTGGACAGGGCCAGAAGGTGTGGTGTGCTAGCCTACATAGTAAGGCAGCTACTGGTAACAATGTGCCTTTGCCCAGTTTACTTAAATCTCACACATATTATCAAAACACAAGCTACCCCAACAATGTGCTACCTAGGAAACTAATTCAAGTTTTTTTTTTTAATCTCAAAAAATAATGAAAAGGAAAAATATTGATAATGGCTATTCACTACAAAAAATAAATTGGAAGACTATATTAAAACAATTAAACATATTTGAAACATTTTTACATTTATTTAGTGTGGGGTGTGGGGGGGTGCTCCCCAGTGCACAGGGGGAAATGGGGGAGGATCTGAGGTCAGCCTGTGGGAATCAGTTTTCTCCTTCCACCACGTGGGTGGTGAGACTTGAACTCAGGTCATCAGACTTGGCCAAAAAGTTCCTTTACCTGTTCAGTCAACTCACCAGAGTTGCTTAATGGTATTAAAACAAAAACAAAGACAAAACAAACAAACACCCAAAAACTAAAACCACAACCCTGATAGTATTTTAAATCTGAAACGTGGAAATCTCTTAGAGGAAAATGGGGACCAGGTTGTAAGATTATGGCAGAGAATATTTATCTTACTATAAACAAACCCCCGAATGACAAAGCTGGCCATGGGTGCAGGCAGACGGTTGCAGCACAAGGGGTAGGGGAGTCGGGTGCTGAGGAAGGGGAACCAAGTCAAGAATTCATGTGTATTCAAAGGCACTCTCAAAGTACACACGGTGCTAGCAAAATTCACACAGAGGAAGACAAGCTAATACTAGAATTAGACTTCCTGGGCCACCCCGTGCAGCCAGTGCTCCCTGACTCTGAGCTGCTATCTACCTATGAGCTAATTTAGTGAGTAAAAAGCCCAACATCACTTGCAGCTGCAATTGAACCTCAACGCAGCACTGGCAGCCAATTCAAGACTCCCAGTTCCCACGCTCACGTCAAAGGGTTCCAGGTACAGGGCAACCTGGGAATGGGTCTTTGCGCAAGTAGACTGAATGTGTTCAGTCTTCGAGGGGTGTGTGTGTGTGTGTGTGTGTGTGTGTGTGTGTGTGTGTATGTGTATGTGTGTGTGTGTGTGTGTGTATTTTAAGCTTAATCATCAAAGAAGTAAAACATGAAATAGTTTTACATCCACTCACTCACACTGGGAGCCTGAGAAGCCCTGGGAAGGAACACCTCTAGCCTGGGCGTCACACCTGCAGTTACCCGGCTGTCCTAAAGCTTCATAAAGGAACACTTACATGTCTACACTGCTGGTGAATACCATAGAACACTATTTTAAAACAAAGTATTAGATTGATTCAAGAAGCAGCATATAACCTAAACAGGCTGTGGTGATGCCTGCCTGTAACCCCACTAGAAGACTAGCAGGAAGGTCACGGCTTCCAGGTCAAGCTGGTCACATGGAAAACGATCTATCTCCACAAGAGAATATAGCACGATCACAAAACATTTACACAAAGACACAGGCTACCCACTCCGAACTGATCTGTTTCTTCTGTTACTCACGGTCCAGTACCATGTTGGTAAGAACATTTTATTTAAATGCTATCTGACAAATACTGTGAAGAATAGCACAAGAAAGAGCAAGCATAACTTATAGCTAACTCCCTTCTCACACAGTCACTGTTGTTCTGTGCTAGACACATATTAAATACACCGAGTCTCTCTGGAATCTTCTTCACTGTCAAGTGGGAAATATGGAGCCAATTATGCCCTCTTCCAAATGATTAAGAAAGAACATGTGGACGACACCTGGGGAGGGGAACATGGACATCGACATTGAGAGAGGGTGTGACCACCTCAGGTGCACAGCTACCTCCAAACTGTTTAAATTTAAATTAAATCAATGTTGACTACTGTTTATCTATAAGCAGATAAAAAGAGTATAATAGGTGCATTAGCATAATAAAGTCACTTCCTTATCTTACTGGTTTATGACTGGCCAAATCAGGGTCTAAACTGAACATTATTTATCCTATTTTGTTAAGTTGCTTTTTAAAAAAGATTTATTTATTTTCATGTTCATTGGTGTTTTGCCTGCATGTATATCTGTGTGAGGTTACCAGATCCCTTGGAATTGGAATTACAGACAGTTGCAAGATGCCATATGCATGCTGAGAATTGAAGCTGGGTCTTCTGGAAGAGCAGCCAGTGCTTTCTATCTACCTCTGAACATCTCTCCAGCCCAATTTAAGTCACTTCTTTATCCTACTGATTTATTACTATCCAACTTAGGGTCTATATTGGACATATTTGCCTTCCTTAATACACTTTAAAAAAACAAAACAAAAAAATTGTACTTTGATCCATGGACAAGCTCTTTGTTGGGTTTTGTTTTGAAAGAACTGCAGCTACACAGCCCACCACAGAGCTTCAGTGACTCATCTGAACAGTAAGCAAAGGGGTGTGAGCAGGGGTGTGAGCAGGGGTGTGAGCAGAGGCCAGGAGAGCCCAGGACCAGGGGACTCTTCCACGGCCAGGAGGCATTTTAGGACCATTTACTAGGACGTATAAAACAAAAGGCCAAATCAAAATAAAATCAACAAAACAAAAACAGCCTAGCTCATGTTAGAAGTTTCCAGAAGATGTGACATCCTGATGTCCCACCATCTTCCAAAGCCAAGTAACCCCATTTCCTATGGCCTCCTTTCATGGAACAAGTGGGTTTTCTTCATGTAAAATAGGTAAGTCGACAAGAAAATAGCCATGAGACTTCAGCCCTGCTCTTGGGCAAGGCCTTCTTCTCCTTGTGCCCATGAAAGGAGCTGCTGTCCTTACGGCAGTGCTGAAGGAGCTGTTTGCTTTCACTTGCTGGGACTTCTGTGTAAAGCACTAAAGGCAGCAGCTACAGAGAGCAATCTGCACCACTTGTTATCACTCCAGCTCCACTGCCAACTAGAGCTGCTCAGTTACAGTTACTCGAGGAAGCTCACCACCCAGCCTCTTCCCTCCGACCTCTGTGGCCTTTCCTCTGTGAGAACTTTTTGGCCAGGAGAAAAGCAGAGAACACGCGTAACATTTGTTCTGCGTGGAGCAGCTCTCCCCACTCCTGGTTGTGAGCAGAGCTGGCTGCAACAATGTCTGAAGGGGCCTGTCCTAAGTCCACTACATACCACAGTGTGGTCATGTAGCAAGGTTGGCCAGGCATCTTTCAAGGGGACAGCATGACTGTAGTAATGTGCACACTTTCTTGTCTGGCTTGTCTCTAAGAATCATCAAGGGCCAGATTCCTATCTGAGTTCTCAGGGAGCAGCGATGGGGGAGGCTTAAGGAAGATACTAATGCTGCAATGCCATTCATGAATAGACCCAAAGCTGCTGCAAGGAATGGAGACTCAGAGATTAAGTCTTTTCTCTGAAATTGTCCAGTTAGTTATCAGTCTAGACTTAAATAGAAGAATAAAAAGAGAAAAAGAGAAAAAAGAAAGGGAGGGAGGGAGGGGGAAAGGGAGGGAGGGGCCGGCCATGGATAGACAGACAGACAGAGGCCTCCACTGGAGTTCTAGTTTGCTCTTTTTATTCTGTCAATAGTCCACTCAAATTAGGAAATATAGTAAGGAAATGGAAACACTAAATCATGAAAATGAACACTAAGAGAACCGTGATCTTCTCCCCAACATTACAGAGACGACACCCTCTTGCTAAGAGACCTTGCATTCCCATGCAGCACCCAACTCTCGAAGGTTTTAGTACCTAGAAGACAAGATATTTTCTGCCTTAAGATCAATTTTTGCATATCGATTTGATTTTTAACATAAATTATGGCCACTGTATAGTTCGGAACAACACAGTCCAGTGCTCTCCCTTCCTGCCACTCCAGAAGCACATCCGCATAAATAGAGCCAAACATTGCCCAATCCCGTACATGTGTTTATACATATTCATAGCCACATATAGGAGGCCACACCCCTGACCTGTTTTCACATACACGGAAAAAATAGTTTATATGCTATATTTCAGATTTATTTTTCTTATTTAACAAAGTCATCACTGTCCTTTGAAATAATTAACAATTTTTAAATCCTGCATGAATTTCTTCTACCAAGCATGCCTGTCTTCCACCAGAACACACATGTGGATCATGGTATCCACACAGCCTATGCTCCTACGTGACAGGTGCAGTGCTCCCAAAGGAGCAATGTACACTTTCCTATGGCCAGCAGCGGGACACAGGTGCCAGAGAAACACACTGGAGGTGGTGCTGAGACGGCCCAGGATGTCCCTGCTGGCAGGGAAGGCATAATTCTGAGAGATCCTACGGGCAACTCTGAAAGAATGACGTCACACGGGCTGTTTTTTTTTTTTTTTAACTTACCTTTTTTGGAAACTTCTGCCCCATTAAGCTCTTTTTGTGCTTCTTCAATTTTGTCTGAGGAAAAGAGAAAAGAAGAAGCACACATCAATCATAACAAATAAGGAATATGGTAAAGCAGGCACATTACTCATAAACAGTGACAGACATGTAACACACTGAAACCATTTATTTGGGAAATTTTTACTATTAAAGTGAGGGTACTTCCCTTCAAATTTGCAACTCTGATCAATTTGTAGTTA
>CACVCL010031046.1:0-37640 GCA_902729485.2 Mus minutoides
ACCTGGGTATCTTGCTGATGTTTAAACTAGCCAATCATGTGAAACCGCGCCAATTTACCCAACCCCCCTACCCCATTGTTATAAAAGCTCCTGATTTTCGAGCCACGAGGTCGACCCCCCTGTCCCCTGCGTGGGATACGGGTCGTCCCGGAGCTCCGATTAAAAATCCTCATGCTTTTTGCATCAAGACAGGTCTCGTAATTCGTGGGGTGCACGAACAACCCGTGTTTGAAATAGGGGTATTTCTGGTTGGATCTTACAGTTGAGCTCCATTTGTCTGGGACTCCACAGAGAGAAATGCTCCACAAAAACTTCTGGTGGTGTGGTGGTGTGCTGCAGAAACTTCTCGCCGCTTCCTTGGACTTCTTCATCCTTTTCCCTTTGGTCAAGCATGTAAGCCATTAGAAGATCACATGGGCAGTTAGGGGAACCCTGGGCGGGAGTCCAGAGCCTCAGACCTGGTTACCATACCTTTCCAGACCTCGGAGACTGATCAGACTGGGACAAGAATGGCCATCCCAGTCACCGCATCTAAAACACACCTCACACCCGCTGTCACAAGGAATATATACAGACCCCATTCCATACTTGCCCTTACAAGGAAGATACAAGGGACATGCTATGATGGCCCCTATTTTATAGGGGAGGAAACTGTTGAGGGGAGGTTAAGTGGGAGAGGGAAGACATGACCTTCGTTTCATTTCACATTGTGGCACTCAGAGCATGGAGGCCTTCGAGAGATGGCTCAGAGGGAAAGAGTGTGTGTTGTACACGCAGGAGACTCTGAGTTGAAATCCCCACTGGCTTGGCCTCATGGGCACCTGTATCTACCAGGCTAGCTCCAGGCTAGGTGAGAGATGATGTCTTGAGGGAATAAGAGAGCAGGGCAGCGAGACCCAAGTGCACATGGATGAGCACACAAACACAAACACACACACACACACATACGCACACGCACACACACAGTGCAAGGCTAGGTGTGGCTCAGCACTTAGGAGGCTAAGGCAGGAGCATTGGCAAGTTTAGGTCAGGTTGAGGTGCATAACAAGATTCTGCCTTGAAGGAGAGAGAAGGAAGGAGAAAGCACAAACAAGATCCTAAATACGTTATCAGACAATCCACAGAGAGACATGCAAATGGACCTCTGCCCTCTGAAAGGCTTCCTTAACACAGCACAAATAAAAGAAATGCAAATTCAAGCTGCTCCAAGAGACCTTCTCTTGAATATCAGATTGGCATAAATCCAAAAGTTTGGCAACTCTCCTTACTGGGAAGGCTGCAGAGAAGTAGGCACTCTCACAGAGGGCTGATGGGAATGTGGACGTGGTTCTGCTNCGAGGGAGGAAGAGAGAACGGCAGAGACGAGTTGTTCTTGGTTTAGTTTAGATTTCTTGCTTGTTTGATATTCAAGTGGAGATTTAAATGTTAAAAGTTATACTTTGGAAATGACCCAACTGTTCTGAAGTATAGTTTGGCACACAGCTGTGAAGCTAAACACACATGTCCCTGTGGTCCCTCTGGTAGGGATCAACCCCAGAGAAGCAGGCATCTATATTTGCACAAAATCTGGAAGTGTAACATGCTCAGTGACATTCTTCTTAACTATCCCAAACTAGAAAAAAGCCAAATGTCCCTCGTCCAGCAAGCAGATAAACAAATGGTACCGTTTTCCATGCAAAACCATCGAATGGTGACAGGAAGGAGCAAATGTGGATGGCTTTCCAAGCCCTGGAGCCAAATGAGAGGAGCCAGATTCCATGTGCAAAGGCACACTAGGGGGACAGAAACCAGAGACCAGGCTGGAGGTGGGAAGGAGGGTTGCCTACAGCAAGGCTTGATGAAAGGGTTCTATATCTTGATTGTCATGGTGTCTACACATTTGCTATACATTTGTCAAGTCTCATAGACTGTGTAGTTTCAGGGATAACTCTTACAGCATGAGACTAATAGAACACAGCGCTTGAAGACTGACCGGCTGTGTGTAGAGAAAGAGGAGGAGTCATCTGGCAGGAAAGGCACAGGCAGGAATGTCTAAGACCCACAGGATCTCAGGGTTGGGGTGACCAGTGAACAGCCGGACATTAAAGGTGGAGACCTGGAGGTCACATGACCCTTGCCTCTCAGCCTGCCTTCTCTTGAGTATTCTCCTGCTGCCACCTCTCATGCGTGCCACCTTGCCTCCTGAGAGACCCTCTTTAGTCCCTCTTTAGTTCCATGTGCTACCCAGCTCACGCAGATCACACATCACTGTCCAACTTCCCCTAAGAACCCTTGTGTGCAGAGAGGCTCAAAGTGGTACCCACAAGGACCTTCCTGGTATTCCTGTATCTTGTCCAAGTTTCAGGAAACAGGACTCTTACCCTGTGTGGCGAGCAGAGAGCCACTCTCATCTGATCCCAGTGTGGGAGAAGGAAGGCTCAGCCCCTGGTCAGGGGCATGGGAGAGCACAGACCTCTCACCGCAGAGTGTCCCTGGACTGGAGAGAGTGAGAGCATCTTTGTGGTTCTCAGGTTCCCCAGCCTCCCCAGTCGCTGTAACCTTAATCCTCCCTGCTTTCCCCGAAAACAGAGCTGAGAGAGATAGTTGTGTTTTAGCCATGACTAAGGATGTTTAGCAAGGAGAGATGGGGCGGGTCCAAACCAAGGGGAAATGCCAGCACATGGGGAAGTACTGGGTCAAAAAGAGGAAGAAAATGGCAAATATACAACAGGCTAATTAAACATCATCACAGGTTACAGAGCTGTTGGTCGGCAGCTCACAGGAGCACAGCCAACCTTGCAGAAGATAGAGGAAATTTCCATACCCCTCCACCAGAGGGCGCACATGTGCCACTTCATCTGCAATGGCTGTGTAGTGTTAGTCCTACCCTGCTTGGATTAGGAAGAGCAAGAGGTGATACAGAGAAACCACCAGCCAGGAGCTCAAAGGCAGTGAGTTGTTAGATGGGTTACCGCTCTCTGGTGGTGTTTGCACAAAGCAGAAGAATCGTCCACAGTTCGGGGACTCTGGATCTAATCTGGCTGCCTCCGCTATGCAGCTGTGTGGCCGTGGCCAGTTCACTGCATCTTTCTGGGTATCTGTTTCCACCTCTGGAAAACAGGGCGGTGCCTTTCCCACTCGGAAATGACAGGAAAGGGTTGACGTTGCAGACACCCACAGAGTTCTGCCTTCAGGAGTCTCTTTAGTGAGAGAACAGAAGAGGCTGGTGGTGAGCTGGCCTCTCACCTGGTGGCTGAATGAGGCCTGGTGAGGAAGGAAGGTGTGCCCAGGCAATGTCCTTGAACACCAGGGAAACATCCGGGTACCAACACACTCAAATCCTGACTGGGCCAGCTATTTGCTGGGGAGCCTGGTCGAGTTTCTCTCTTTCCCTGAACTTTGACTTCTCCCTCCTTGAAGAAAGGGAACCCCATCTGATTTTTGGAGCTCTGTGTACCTCAGCTCCTCTCTCTCTCCAGCGGCTCTGGGGCCACTGAATCTGAGGTGAGGTCAGGTAGGGAGAAGGTCACCAGAATAGGCCAGCTCCCTATTTAGGACCCAGAGCAGGACACTGATCACAAAAAAAAAAAAAAAAAAAAAAAAAATCTCAGTGAGGCAGAGTCGGGCACTTTCTATTGGAGGGGCTATTGAGCAGCAGACACTTAAGCTGCCCTAAGCAGAGGCTCTGGTCTAAATCTGGGGTCTTGACCCTCTGTGAAACCCTACATATTTCCTCACATTCCCCAGGAAGTCTGAGTCCCCAAGAATGGCCCTCTAATGCCATCTATAACAGGGGCAGAGAACAAGCGGGCATGAGTTTTGGAACTGTCTGTAGTTGTGGGAGCCACAGCACTTACAAGAGAAGAATTCCCCAAGGAGGTTACAGACTACACTTGCGGAGCCCGGGGCAGTGGGAGACAGGAAATCCTGGCACGGGAACACTTGTCCAAGGGGATGAAAGACCAGGAGGCTTTAAAGGGGGTCTCTGGAAACTGGGGCATTCTGGTGCAGGCCCCCTCCTCTCAGGAGTGATGATATAAGGGCTTTGGGTGAATCCCTGGCGGCTCCAGCTTTGAGGAATTTTCAGGCCTTATCTCCTACTGATATATACTGACATGTTTATGGATGAAATAACATGCCTGGCATTTGCTTCAGAAACACCCAGTTGCCAGGAGAGGCAGAAAGTTTGCATAAGGAATGAAATTGGCCATGACTGACAGACAGTGGCTTAAGTAGGTGATTGCAACGCAGCACCCCTCACACTGGACTTTCTGCTTTCCATAAGAAAATGCTCTGTCTGAGCTGGAGCTCAGAGCTTACCTAACACGGCTTGAGGGCCTGGTTTCCATTTGTCCCCAATACCATGTTTTTAAAAACCTGGCCATGGTGTGGGCCCCACGGCTCAGCAGGGTAAAGATCTTGTTCTGAAAACCTTACGCATTGTGAGTTCCATCCCCTGATCTCACAGTGGAATGAAGGAGAGATCTGGCTCATGCAAGCTGTCCTCTGATTTCCACACAAGCACTTGGGCATAAGTGAGCGTACACGAGTGCCCAAACACACGCGTGTGTGCACGAGCATACACACACTAGTTACTTAATTTTTAAAAAACAAGCATAGGAAAAAAAAAAAAACAAGCATAGGGACTGGATAAATGGCTCAGTGGTTAAGAGCACTGACTGCTCTTCCAGAGGTCCTGAGTTCAAATTCCAGCAACCACACGGTGACTCACAGCCATCTGTAATGGGATCTGATGCCCTCTTCTGGTGTGCCTGAAGACAGCTACAGCGTACTTATATACATAAAATAGATAAATCATTTTTCAAAATAAAATAAAACCAAAGCTGTAGGTGTGAGTGGATCAGACGTCCAAGGCCAGCCTCAGCTACACAGAAGCTTGGAGGCAAGCCTGGACTCCTTGAAACTCTGTCTTAAAAAGAGTTCATAAGTCCACACACAGCCCCCTGCTCCAGGCCTGGGCCCCCAGCCAGTGGCTTGCTTCCAAAGCATGGCACAGGCTCAAGCCTTTCTGGTGGCTAGCCTGATCTCCACATGACCACCAGAGGGAGCCCTGGACGGTGTCAGACCTTGCAGCCTGGCTCGCCCTTGCTTGGCACCAGTTCTCCACAAAACAGGCCTATAGACTATCTTCATCCGGCCTCCGTGCTGGGCTGCCACAGCCCACCCAACACTTTAAACACTGCAGTGATCTAAGGGTCATAGTTCTGTTAGATAGCATGTATCTCTCGTCTCTCTGGAACTCAGACTTAACTGAACAATCTATCATATCCGGAAGACGACCTCTAAGAAACTCTACTCTTAGAGTTTCCCCGGGGTCCCCACTATACAGAGGTGCCCCTTCCTAGCAGAGACGCAGCCTCTGACTGAGTTATACCGTTGCCTGCCAGCAAGGATTTTAAGCTTGCTTCAGAGGACAGATGTCGATGTGTGGTACGCAACCTGCCCAGCTCTCCAGGACAGTCCCACAGGAGGGCAGACAAGCAGGTACTTCCTGAATGAGGAGCCAGCCTTCTTACTTCTCCCAAGCAGGGTGCTGGGACTGGCAGAGTATGGCCATGTCCGGGCCTCAGCTGGCAGTCTGCTCTGGGTGTTTTTTGGACTTGGGCCCTATCTGCTATGTGTCCCATGGTAGTGGGGAGAGGGACCCTGTGCCAGGCGCCAGCTGCCCCATGGCCCGAGGGTGTCCACTGCAATTATTACAAGTAATCAGTTGACCAGCCCGGCCCCGGCCCCGGCCCTCCTCCCACGCCAACACTTGGCCCTTGTTCCTGGACAGGCCCCTCTGTGTCCTGTCCTTTGCGGCTGACATTTCATTAGGATCATGCAGCACTAGGGTAACCCCGAGCCCCAAGCCCATTCTAGGGAGAGGGGGCTGGTCCTGGCCATGCAGATACTTAGCCTGGGGAGTCTAGGCAGACTGGCTGTCGCCAGCCAGGCAGCCACCCCCTCCCGCCCCCAAATATCCAGAGTGGGCCACAGGCTGATGTGGAGCCATGGGGACGCCAGTTGATTTGGATGCTTTTGTTCTGGGCCTGGAGTGGTCTAAGCATGGTGGCTCTTTCACTGAGGAGACACAGATAACAGGCGGCAGGACCTGATAAGGTGTCTGCCGGTGGTTTCCTCCCAGACGGGTCCCACTGCTCCCACAGGCCCAAGAGGACTTGGCCCACGCCTGTCACCAAAGGAAAGCTCCCCCCTCCCCAGGGTCTCAGCCTCCCCACACAGGCCAAAACAAAGCCCAGAGGGGGTTTTGTATGGAGAAGTCAGCAGAGTGCCCAGAGGCACCAGGCCCGGAGCAGGCTGGGCTGCCTCAGTTTCCTTCCTGTGAAAATAATGTCAGGGAAGGCATCTCCCTGGGTCTATAATGTACTTATAATAAACTGGAGATCCTGGACTGGGGCTGGGAATCCCTGGACTTGTCTAGATCCCCTCAAATGGCATCAGAGTCACCAAGGATACATACAACCTCTTCTATGTCAGACTCTGTGCTAGGGCTCAGGAAGAGATAAGACAAGGCCCAGGACTACAGAGGCTGCCAGGAGGAATCGCCTGAAAGATCTATCACCACTCACCAACCTAACCCAGACCAGGCCTCCAGCCCCAGGCTCACAGATTGAAGGGGCCCTGGGGTGAATGTCAATACCAAAAGACCACAGCCCTGACAGGAGAGCCGAGGTGCCCAGGAGCACAGGGTCTCTAGTCTGATGGAGGAAGCCTGCCAGGCTTCCTGGGAAACGTTTGCTTCCTCCTTGCTACTACCTAATGAAAGCAACGTAAGACAGGAAGGGCTCATTTTGGCTCACAGTTTGAGGAAGCGGTCCACTGTGATGTGGCAGCGGGACACTCGGACTGTGCCACAAGAGGACCTGACATGGAACTGGCAAGGCAGAGCATGGTCAGACCCCAGACATCTCTAAACTTGAGACCAGCAGGAGCAGATATAGCACTCTCCCTATTTCCGTGCCTGTCTTGGAAGGAGCACAAAACCTGGAAAGCCTGCAACCAGGCAGTGACATAGCACAGTCTCTAGAATTCTTCCCCATGCAAATAAGGCATCTCGGTAGGCTTAACCATCAGCCAATGACTTTTTCCCTCCCTGGATATCCTTGACCCCAAAACGATATAACCCCTGGTTCACCCCAAATAAAGTGTATGCGTTCAGAACAAGCTACAATTCCCTCAGAAGGCTGCTTCACTAAGCTCACCTGAGAAGGCCTTTGTCTAAGTCATACCACCAAGATTCTCTACGGAGCTCCCCATCCCCCTCCCCACTTGCTCCCAACCTGACCGGGATCCCGCAGACCCCACCTGTTCCTCCAACTTGAGTCCAGACACCCCAAGAGGGGAGGTGGAACCCAGAACTACAGTTGATCTCTGCGCATCTGCAGTCAGGAAGCAGAGACACAAGCGCTGGGACTCAGCCCAAATCCCCCTCCCCGACACCTCCCCACCCTCTCCCCCGAGGAATCCCCAGCCCATGGAATGACAGACACCACGCTCATTTAGAGTGGGTCTTCCCAACGTAGTTAACCCATATCTAAAAAATCCCTCACAAGTGCACCCTCAGAAAGTCTCCTGGTGGTTCTCGATCACATCAAGTTGTCAATCAATATTAACCATCCTAAGGACTCAAGGAATTCTTGGAAAGACTATTGGAGTGATCAGGCAGCCTCAGGAATTACTGGGAAAGGCTTTCTGACAGTAATGGGTGTTCCCCTCAGCCTGCATCAGATACCTTGGGCTCCAAATTTACCTATATTAAGCAGAGGTCAGAGCTGGCCAATTGCCACGTGGCAGCCAGCATGGACGTGAGGTAGGTGGTGGGAATGAGGTTAGGCAGTGGAGGGTCCTGGTTTTCCCTCACCCTGACGTGTGTGGCCTTGGGCACACACATGCTCTCTCTCTCTCTCTCTCTCTCTCTCTCTCTCTCTCTCTCTCTCTCTCACTTACAGGCTTTCAGGAGCTTCTTAGGGATTAAACCCACAGATCAGTGCCCTGTATGACTAGAGAGAGTAGCCTGGGCTTCTCCCTGCCAAAAAGTCCCAGAGAAAATGAGCACCCAAGTCCCTGCACCTGTAGTCTTTCCAAGAGACCTGGCAGTCCCACAGTCAGGCCTCACACCATCTTCTCCAACTCAGAAAAGAAGGCCTGGAATTCTGGAATTCCGTTTCCCTAGAGAAACACTTGAGGCCTTCTGCTCTGACCTTCAAATTCACCCAACCAGCCTCAAAGGCCTCCCCAAGGCCCAGACCAGGATCCTGCCTCACCCACCCACGTGCCTCTTCTTTCATAATCAAAGCCCATTTTGTCCCTGGCACCATCACAGCCTAACTAGAGCAGTTCTTACAATGCATTCATCAGCCACCACCGTACACTTAAGTACCACAAGCCAGGATGGCAGTGACAGAGCCAGCTTCTGCCCCACATACAGCTCCGCCAAAGGCAGAGAGAGCCATAGAACCACAGAAACAAGGGAGAAAGGTCAGGTCTTGGGCTAGACCACTGTCATGGGGTAAGAATTCTAGAATTTTTATTTCCTTAAAAAACCACAGAACTATTATAAGAATATGCTTTGTTTCCATCCCAGGTGTGGGAATGTGGGGCTGTGTTGCACTGTCCACAGCAGCTGACTATGATTTGTCCCATGCTCTAGCAGAGGCATGGTTTTGCCAGCTGTGGAGAGTTTCTGTGACTGTGTGACGTTTAGAATTCTGGGAACTTTTCAGGAGGTATATAAATACTAGAGCCGGGGCTAGAGAGATGGCTCACCAGTTAAGAGCACTGACTGCTCTTCCAGAGGTCCTGAGTTCAAATCCCAGCAACCATATGGTGTCTCACAACCATCTGTAATGAGATCTGATGCCCTCTTCTGGTGTGTCTGAAGACAGCTACAGTGTACTTACATATAATAAATAAACAAATCTTTAAAATAAATAAATAAATACTAGGGTGCTGATAGGTGGGGTTGGTGGATGTTGGGTGGTTGTTGGGTGGATGTTGGGTGGTTGTTGGGTGGATGTTGGGTGGATGTTGGGTGGATGTTGGGTGGTTGTTGGGTGGTTGTTGGGTGGTTGTTGGGGGTTGTGGTTTGTTAGTAGTTGTACTCAAAGAAGAAATAAAAGGAAAGAAATTAGATTCAGATCTGTCCCTCTGTCTCTTTCGGTCTCCCTCTGTCTTTCTGTGTCTCTGTCTCTCTCTGTCTCTCTTTCCACTATCCTTTCTCTACTATCTAGAGATGGGAGTGAAACAGGGGGAATCGGGGAATGGGAAAACGAACGAAGAATCCTCAAAGTAGCCAAGTCAAGTTCCATTATTATCTCTGATCCTTTCCTCAGGCCACCTCCTCACTCCTAGTAGAACACCAGGCTACTCATACCAAGATGATACTAGGACACAGGGAAGCTGTGGAGATAAAGCAGGGGGCTAGATGAAGAGGTGGACCTGGACTGTGAGCCTGAGAGAAGGGCTGGGGTGGCAGGGTTCACCCTCTACAGCACCTGGTAGGCCATCATTGATTTGGCCTCTTGCCCTCCCAACCACCCAGAGCTTGACCTGAATCTGCTGCATACTACTCCTATGACCTTGGGCAAGTCACTCTTCCACTCTGGAACACGCTTGGAACATTAATAGGGAAAGGTAGACGGGTCGTGAAGGTACCTTGCAGTCACATGGGTAGGGTTTGCCAACTCCTTGCTTGGCCAGCCTGAGACATGCACACACACACACACACACACACACACACACATACACACACACAGCCCATCTTTGGGGAACTCTGACCAAAAGACAGAGACACCCCTAATTCTGAGAGCCTTACTGCCTGAGATGCTGGTGGTCTTAAGTGATCTTAAGTTAGAGAACTTGCTCAGCATGAAGCAAAACAACAGAAGAAAACAAAATCAAAGGAACCCAAAGCCCAACAGCACAGCACCAGGTGACAGCAGCTGATGGGAGAGGGCAAGGGACAGCTTTCTGGAGGACAGCGTTGTCCCTCTGGAATGGTGCCAGGAGTCAGGAATGTTCACAAGCACCCATCCCGAGGAAGGCATAGCCACAGCCTCCCTCCCTCTTACCCGCCCACACAGGCTTTCTGGGTTTTCCTCTTGTTCAGCCTTTGTATGAACTCCACTGTGTATACAGCAGGCATGCAAACATGTACATGCATATACATTAAGCCATTACATGATGCCAATCAAGATAAAAACCCTTCCAGTGTGCCAGAAGCTTCTCTCGAGCCTCCTTCCAAGCAGCTCCCTGGAGGAGAACCACAGACTCAGCTCTCGCCATAAACTGCCTGTCTGCTCCGGAAAACACTGATGGCGGCTTGCTACCTACTGCTGTGTCTCTGGTTCCTTCACTCAGCGAAATGTCAGACGACTGGCTCACACGGCTGAGTCTACTGCTAGTGTCTCTCATTTATGTATTTGCTTGGGTTGTCTTGCTGTGTTTTGATACAGAGTTTTTCTACTTAGCCCTGGCTGTCCTAGAACTGGACCAGCCTGGCCTCAAACTCACAAAGATCCATATCTGCCTTTGTCTCTTGCATGCTGGGATTACAGGTGTGTGCCATAGCACACGACTTGGTGGTTTCTTTTTAAATGTGACTTTTTTTAATATTCTATTCTAACTTCTGATGTGGCCTTTCTTTCTTTGTTTTGTTTTGTTTTGTTTTGTTTTGTTTTTCGAGACAGGGTTTCTCTCTATCGCCTGGCTGTCCTGGAGCTCACTTTGTAGACCAGGCTGGCCTCGAACTCAGAAATCTGCCTGCCTCTGCCTCCTGAGTGCTGGGATTAAAGGTGTGCGCCACCACTGCCGGGCTTCTGGTTTTTTCCTTCTCTTTTTTCTTCCCCCTCCTGCTCCTCCTCCTCAGTTACTCCCCCCTCACCTCTTGTTTGGTTTGTTTTGGTTTGGTTTGGGAAAGGGTCTTTTCTAGCCTAGCCTAACCTCAAACTAGGTAGCCAAGGATGACCGTGAACCTTTGACCCAGCTGCCGCCACTTCCTGAGTGCTGGGATCACGAGCATGTGGCAACATACCTGATTTATACAGTGCTGGGGATTGAACCTGGAACCTTGTGCCTGCTAGGTAAACTGAGCTGCTTCTCCAGCAACTTGATTTTGTGTTCTCGGGGTCTCATTTTGTATCCTTGACTGGCCTGGAACAGCTCATTAAAGAAACCACTCTGGCCTCAAACTTGTGACAAGTCTTCTGCATCTGCTTTCTTGATGCTGGAATTATAGCCATGAACACGGCACACTAAGCGCTGCATATATATCTGAGTGTGTGTGTATATGTGTACATGTATGAGTGTGTATGTGTGCTTATGTATGAGTGAATGTACATGTGAGAGTGTGTGTATGAGTGTTTGTGTGTGTGTGTGAGTGTGTGTGTGTTTAGACACAGCGTCTCCCATGTAGCCTTGACTATCCTGGCACTTCCTATGTAGCACAGGCTAGCCTCAAACTCACAGTAATACACCTGCCTTAGCCTCCTGGGAACTGGGATTATAGATGTGTACCATAATATCCTTTCTTTTTGCTGATAGGCACCAGGGTGGATCCCACTGGGGGCTGCTGTGAACACTGTCAACACCCTGCCTGAGCCTCTTGGCCATGTGCATCTCAGTCCTTCAGCTCACATGGCACCCAAGTGCACGCAGGCTGTCCTGGACCCAGAGATTTCTGCTTCTAGCATCCTTTGGAATCATTTTATCCACCTTTCTAATTCCATTGTGTTAAACAAGTGGAGAAACCCAAAATGGTGGGGGTACAGGAGTGCCTTTAAGCGGCCACTCCAGTTGGAGTAAGTGGAGCTAACATCTGGCTCCTTCACTCTAGCCACAGAGTCTCCCCCCTGTACCCCCTCCCTTGTCACAGTACTAAGCATGCTCCTGCCTCTAAGCCCAGACCCCTGCAGGGCCTTCTTTCTGTACTTGTCGTCCCTGACATCCACATTTCTACCCAATTGGTTGTGGCGCTTACCTGACCCAGCCTGGCAGATAGCTTACTGGCAACATACATAGTCCCTTTCTGTCCCCTTACTTTTGTCCCACCCCGTCTGACCGGCCAGCTGGCTTTGTGTTTTGTACGTGTTCACTTATTGTCTGTTCCCACTCTGTGATATGAACTCTGAGGCTGGGCAGGGCCCCTCTCTGCTGCTCCATTCCCACAGGATGACGCTTCAGAAGTCACTTCTGAGTGCAGGAATGAATAAATGAAAGCACCAGGCCCGCAGTGCAGGCACACACACTAGGGAGGTAGAGGTAGGAGGATCAGGAGTTCAAGATAACCCCCAGCTACAGAACAAGTTCCAGGCCAGCCTGGGCTACATAAGACTGTCACTGGGGTTAGGGTAGAAAGCAGTCCTGGGGAGCTGGGTGGCAAGCATAGCCAGTCAGAACAGTCTCTGGAGGCCATTCTTGGTATTCTTGGCTACTGACATCCATGTCTCAAGGAAAGACTCCAGAACACTGGTGTATGGCTCTACAGTAAAGTCAGGCACTATCCAGGTGGCCTCTACGTACTATCACAACTAGGACATCACAGCCAGCTCTTAGGAGACCCAGTCCAGCACCTGGCACTCATGAGCTGACCCTTTATGATGGGGTCTTCAGGATTCCTGGGTGAGAAGAGGAACCTAGGCTCTCCCAAATGACTTTCACTTGGAGGGGAACAGACACCTATATTCCTGAGGTTCCCAACTGCCGCGGCCTGGAATGTATTCCTCCTTCCTGCATGGATCACCGTTGTCCTAGGAAGCCTCTGCTGACTCAAATGAATGTTCTCGACCTTAGTTTCTCCCATTTATGAAGTGGGTGGAGTTAAGCCATATAATACACAGAGAAATGGTCTCAGATCCAACATCTCCTAGCCCAGCTGGTAAAACCCTCTCTGGTCTTCAGATTCCCCAGACGGTGAGGATCGAGCATATCCCATGACTGAAGGATTGTCCCTTGGTTGTAAAGACAAGTCACAGATTCCCCGTGTCTTCTCTTCAGGGGTTTCTGTCTGCTGGAGTGGCTAGTGGTATTTTGAGATGGTGTCATGCTCTGTAATCCAGATTGTCCTTGAACTTATGATCCTCTTGTTTCCACTTCCTGAGTGCTGGGTTTATAGGTGTGCCTTCCATATCCAGACCCCTGTCTTTTTTTTTTTTTTTTTTCTCAAGAAAAGCCATATTTCCTGCAGGGTATAGGGAGAGTTTGCCAAGGGAGGAGGGTCAAGGTATGAAATATTAGCTTGGCCAGTATGCCAGGTTCCAGCCAGCACAGGTTTACACTGGAGAGCCCCTCTGAACTACACTAAATGCTGGCTGAGACACAGAAGGCTGGTTGAACAGGAAGGGAGCTGGTGTTACAGCTGCGGCACACTCCTCTTACAGACTTGGCTCTCGGCACCAGAGGGTGACCAGCGGCTGGCCCCAGCTGGGCCTGTCTCCCAGAGTTTGTTCAAGTTGCTCAGATTTCTACCAGCGATCTCCCCATCACCACAGAGTAAGGAAAGGTGGCTCCACCCATTACTTCTAGTCGGGGAGACACAGAAACTGGGGTCCTTTGGGGGAACCCCACAGTGCTTCCTTTCTTTCTTTCTCTCTTTCTTTCTTTCTTTCTTTCATTCTTTCTTCCTTTCTTTTAATTAAAAAATTTTAAATTTTATTTGTTTGATGGTTTGCGTTGTTGTTGCTTTTTCTTTTGTTTTTTAGACAATGTTTCTCCGTGTAGCCCAGGCTGTCCTGGAACTGGCTGGGTAGAAGTGGGCTGACCTTGAAATTACAGAGATCCACCTGCCTGCATTAAGTGCTGGGAGTTAAGGTGTGCTCCATCACTGGGCAGCCATTCAACATCAAGCAGGCCTGAGTTCCAGCCTATAACAGGCAGTACCTCCTCACTGAGCACAAGGATCGCAGAGCTCAAGGATCACAGAGCTCAAGGATCGCCTTGCCCAAGCATAACTGTCCTGCCCACCAGTCAGATGTGAGACTCATTTCAGAAAGGCAAATGATTTGTGCAAGATCACAAGGCTAGTTGCGGAGCCAGAGTCTGAAGCCGGGTCTAGGGCTGGAGGTACAGCCAAGTATTGTGTTCAGTTTGCCAACCTAAAATAAAAGAAATAGGAAGCAAATGAGGACTGCTTTGCATGTTATGCTCTGAAGCTGAGGGTGACCTTCATCCCTCTCTCTACCTCCCAAGTGCTGGGATCACAAACATGCCCCCATAGCCTGTTTTATGCAGTGTTGGGAGATAGAACCCGGAGCTTTGTGTAGGTCAGGCAAGCACTCTATCGATTGAGCTACATCTCCGGTACCTTTCTTCTGGCTTGCCACCATTCTAACCTCAAAGCTGGACTCAAGGCCTGGCCTGTGTTCCTGCTGGGTCCCACGGTCATTTTGGCAGAAGGCATGAACAATCAATCGCCCGTTGACCTTGACCAGTCAGCAATCTGAGCATCGGCTCCCTGAGAGACGCATTGGTCCTTGGAGTCCGGGGCGGTCTGGCTCTCAGCCCAGCGGGGACCGCGGGCTGCCCTGACCCCCGCCGCGGGCCCCCAGACTCCGGGCGCCGCAGGCCCCGCGGGCCAAGGGAACCGGCAATTTCCAGGGCCGCTCTGTACTTATCCTGATGAAGGGTTCCGCGGCCCTAATGGCCGGGCGGGCTTGGGTTCAGGGCGGGCACAGCCGGCCCAGCCGGTCCCGTGCTTCTTTCGCAGGCGGCCGCCTGGCCTGTGTCATCCACCAGGAATTTCTGTTTTCCCCTCCGCGGGGTTGGAAGAAAAAAACAATAATTAGGTCACTGGGCAGGCGGCAGAGAGGGTGTGGGACAGGCCAGTGGCGCCCTGTTGGGCAGGGAAAGGGTCTGGGAAGCCCCAGGGTGCTGCCTCACCCCCTCCAGCACAGCGGGATGCAGGAGGGAGCCCTGCTGTCCCCACCCCACACTCTGGCAGCGTCCACCGCTCCCCACTGCATTGACCTGGTACTTTCTGCACCAGCCTTTCTGACCCTGGAATGAAAGAAAAAGGGAGTGGTGTGAGGTGGAAGGGACAGACACCCAGAGAAGGAGACTGATAGTAGCTAGCCATCCTTAGGTAGATAAGCCAAGGAATTTCCTGGGAAGGGGGACTTGGACGTCCAGGGGCACTGGAATTTTAAGACCTGGAAGAGGAATGAGCCTGGGCAGGCCACTGAGAGGCCGGTGGGAAGCAGGTAGGGTGTTTTAATGGAGGTGAAAAGGCAGGTGTGCCGCAGGCACGGATGCCCACCAGAGATACACAGCAGGTACAAGTTGAATGTGACTGACTAAAAAAGACAGATTTTTGGTGTGATGAGCCCTTAAATACAAGCCAGATACTTTAGCTAGTGCTAAACTAAAGAGAGCCGCACTAGAGGAAGTCCCTGTGGGGAAGTTGGTCGGGAAGTTGGTCTCAGCAGTGTGCCTATAAGGAACTGAAGGACGGTGTGAGAGAGAGTCTGGATTTAGCTGAGTCCTCTGCTCTGTGTGCCATTCTCTGAGCTCAGAACCTCCCCTGAGCCGGGAGATCAGAATGCCTCTATCTGCCACATTGTTGCAAGCGCTGAGAAGAGGCCAGGAGGTGGGCAGGCTGGGACAGGAAGGGTCGTATAGGTTACATCAAGGAGTTCATCAGGCTTCAGCTGAAGGGACGTGAGGAACAGTGGTTTAAAGCAGGGTGGAGGGACAGGATTTCTGAAAGCTCATTAACTGGATAATAGCTGCCATTTCCTTAGTACTTGTATAAAGCAGGTGCTGGCCCAGGTGTTACACAATTGGTGATAGCAATCCAATAAGAGTATGGCCAGCCCTCATCACCGGAAGGGGAAGTAGGCAGGGTCGGAGAAGCTCACCTACCAATCTCAGAGCCAGATCTCTGATATCCTGGGCCCTGCCTTGCCTGGAGGCTCTGGGGGAATTTATCTGCAGGAGAAGACTCACTCCAGTCATCTCAGCCAGAGCTTGTTTCCTGTTATCTCCTGGGTGTATCTCCTAAATAAAGATTGTCCCAGGCTGGAATGCGGCTCTTACTTGGCAAGGTCCTCATGGCATCTGGCCAGCTTTTGCCATCTTGGGGTACTCAATGGATTCCCCTCTGTGTTTATGTTCTTGGCAGAGAAATAGTGTTGGAGAGAACACGTGTTCTCTCCACTTAGAGTATCTCGCCTCTGCCCACAATTCACTGGTACAATTCAATCACATGGTCACACTTTGGCGCAGAGGACATTGGGCAATGTAGTTTTTTTCTTTTTTTTTGGTTTTTTGAGACAGGGTTTCTCTGTATAGCCCTGGCTGTCCTGGAACTAGCTTTGTAGACCAGGCTGGCCTCGAACTCAGAAATCCGCCTGCCTCTGCCTCTCGAGTGCTGGGATTAAAGGCGTGCGCCACCACGCCCAGCAATGTATTTTTTAAGCTCATGTGCCCACCAAAAACAAAACCTTGAAGGCTGAGGTAGCTCAAACTACCATGCCCGAGGACCTGGGTTCCTCCCCTGGGAGGGAAGGAACAAGGACATTAGACATCACAGGAACAGGAATTGCTAAGCCTTTTCTCTGTGAGGCAGTTTTTGTGGGCTGTACTGTTCTCTTAGCCTTGCTGGCTTTTAAATCATAAGCCCCAAAATATATTTCTCTTGTGTTTCTCTCTCTCTCTTTTAAAGATTCATTTATTTATTATATATTATATTATATTTATTATTTATTCATATATATTTATTATATATTATATATGAGTACACTGTAGCTGTCTTCAGATACTCCAGAAGAGGGTGTCAGATCTCATTAGAGATGGTTGTGAGCCACATTGTGGTCACTGGAATTTGAACTCAGGACCTTTGGAAGAGCAGTCAATGCTCTTAACTGCTGAACCATCTCTCCAGCCCGTGTTTTCCAGTTACTTAAAATGGAAAAATTAGCCGGGCATGGTGGCGCACGCCTTTAGTCCCAGCACTGAGGAGGCAGAGGCAGGAGGATTTCTGAGTTCAATGCCAGCCTGGTCTACACAGTGAGTTCCAGGACAGCCAGAGCTACACAAAGAAACCCTGTCTCGAACCCCTCCCCCCCAAAAAAATTAAATTAAATTAAATGTAGCCGGGCAGTGGTGGCACACGCCTTTAATCCCAGCACTCGGGAGGCAGAGGCAGGTGGATTTCTGAGTTCGAGGCCAGCCTGATCTACAAAGTGAGTTCCAGGATAGCCAGGGCTATAAAGAGAAACCCTGTCTCGAAAAACCAAAAATAAGTAAGTAAGTAAGTAAATAAATAAATAAAATGTAAGTGCAGCCTGGAAAGATGGCTCGATGGTTAAGAGCACTGGCTGCTCTTGCAGAGGACCAGGGTTTCAGTTCCCAGCGTGTACATGGAAGCTAAGTTACAACCATCTGTACAGCACTGGACAGGGGCTCTCAAAGTTTTAAAAGCTTCATCAGACCAATCAATCTCCCCCCCTCCCCGTCTCTTACTGTCTCTCCCTCCTTCCCTCTTCCCTTGCAAAAGACCAGGTTTCAGTTCCTACTATGCATGTGATAGCTCACAACCAACTGCAACTCCAGTTCCAGGAGACCTGTGGTGGCTTGAACATAGGTTTATACATTTGAATGTATGTACTAGTGAGTGTGTGCCGAAGTGTTATACCCTAAGGAATGTTATAGCCTCTCCTTCCCCATCCCTCTGGCGCAGAACATAAGCATGGAGGGGAATCTATTGAATACCCGAAGATGGCAAAAGTCTCCTAGGTGCCCTGATGACCTTACCAGGCACTTGCATGCCATCCCAGTGTGAGAAAAATCTACATCTAGGAGCTACATTCAGAAGAGAAAAATCAAACAAGAGGGGCTGAGACATCTTGAGCATGCCTCCCATTCCCAACCCCCAAATGACTAAGTTCCCCAGAGCCCCTAGGTAATGCAGGCAGGCCCAGGGTATCAGAGATCTGTTTCTGACCTTTGGTGGCAGATGAGATCCCCACCCAGCCTGCAAACAGGAAGTTGTTCTCAGCTACCACTCTAGAGCCATGCCTGGGGTCATGCTCTCTGCTCTGATGGACTAAACCTCTGAATAGCAAACTCCTGGCCAAATGCTTTCTTTTATAAGAAAGAGACACCTTGGTCATGGTGTCTTTTCACAGCACTAGGACAGTGACTAAAAAAAAAAAATCCAATTTCTTCTTCTGGTTTCTGCCCACTCTACAGATATGGTGCATGCAGATAAAACATAAAATAAGCAAATTAATGAGTTAAAATATAATTGGGGGACTAGAGAGAGAGAGAGAGAGAGAGAGAGAGAGAGAGAGAGTGCCAGTGGTGAAGAGTACTTGCTGCTCTTCCAGAGGACCCAAGCTTGATTCCCAACATCTGTATCAGGAAGCTCACAATTCCCTGTAACTCTTACTCAAAGAGATCTGGCACCCTCTTTTGAAAACCATCTTGCCTAGCTTGTCTCTCTAACCCGGAGTCTCACCACAGTCCTAAGGACAAGGGACCTTGGGTTAAGCTTAGCAAGGAAATAAGAAGAATTATTATCTCTGTCCCCTTCCAATACTTTTTAGATGTCATAGTCCAGGCTCAAACCCTTGTGCCCCCAAAGAGCAGGCTTTAGCTGGCCAAGCGTCTTCTGACAGTGCTTCCCCAAGTCTTGAAAAGGGCCAAACAGGGGCTGTAGAGATGAGATGGCTCAGAGGTTAGGGGCACTGACTGCTCTTCCAGAGGTCCTGAGTTCAATTTCCAGCAACCACATGGTGGCTCACAACCATCTGTAATGGGATCTAATGCACTCTCCTGGTGTGTCTGAAGACAGCTATAGTGTACTCATATACATAAAATAAATCTTTAAAAGAAAAAAAAAAAGGCCAGATAGTTTTGTGGTCATGTGTGCCTGCCTTTCATGCATCCCCTGTCCCAGGCAGACTAGGTAGAGGAGCATAGAGTGGCTGTGAAGACTCTGAGCCCTAAACTTGACTCTGAACCTTGGATTTCAGCCATGGCTTGGAGCCTCAGTATTCTCCTGAGAAAACGGAACCCTGCCACCTGCCTGACTTAAGAGCTGAAAGCAAAGGAGGTAGGTCTCAGACAAGTGTCTCCAGTCTTAGCAGGGACTCTGGTCAAAGAGGCCCAGACTGGGGATTTCTTCTATTTCTACTTCCTTTATCTTGTCTCTCATGAGCTGACCTCCCATAGACAGATTAGAGAGGGTGACAGAAGGGGAGCCAAGCCACAGGGAAGGCACTGGGCTGACATGCGCTGTATTAGTAATCAGTTTTACTTAACACATTGCCCCAGAGGTCAACAACACACAACAGTCATATTTATCATGGAGGTTTTGTGTTTCAAGGGTCTGGGCATTGCCTGGCAGGGTCCTCTGTCCCAAACTGAGGCTGCCATCAGGCTGTGGCCAAGCCTGCAGTCTGAGACAGTTGTCTTAGGAATGGAGTCTTTCCCAACCTTCCCTCACAGGTCACTGGCCTGGGAGCCCGCAGCTTCTCTCTGGCCTTACTGGCCTAAAGAGTCTTGGCTGCAGACCTCTCCTTCCCCAGACCCTTACCACTTGATCCTCACTGTGCAACTTACAACTCTAGTCTCATTCAGAGAGAACAAGAGAGTACCTCGTGTGAAAGCCATGGTAACTTCCCAATGGCCTACGACGATTGGGAGACGCCAATACTTTTGCTGTGTTCTGGATGTCAGAAGTAGGCAGGTGGGGCTGGTGAGATGGCTCAGCAGGTAAGAGCACCCGACTGCTCTTCCGAAGGTGATAAGTTCAAATCCCAGCATCCACATGGTGGCTTACAACCATCCGTAACGAGATCTGGCGCCCTCTTCTGGAATGTCTGAAGATAGCTACAGTGTACTTATATATAATAAATAAAATAAATCTTAAAAAAAAAGAAGTAGGCAGGTACCAGGTTCTGCCTATGTCAGTTGAAGAAGGACTACACCAGGCACTAGGACCAGAAGTGGAGTTATTGGGATCCATCCGAGATGTTCTGTAACACAACAGCCCTAGCAGCCCTCCTACGTGGAAGGGGGGCATACAGAGAGGACCCGCAAGCATGATGTTGGTGAACAGAGGAGCATGGAGGGCAAAGTCCAAAGCCTGTCCACCCGATCTTTATCTTTATCTTTATCATCACTGCTGTGTCTGTTTGGTGGCCAGGGAATTTGCAGCCAGCAGGGGCTGCGTTCCAGAGCTGGCACTTAACATTCCAGAGGCCTTCAGCTAATTAGTGCTTTGCCTGTCCCAGGCCTGGACCTCCCAGCTCCCCCAGAGTTCCCATGGTTTGCCCCCAGGGACATCAACCCCCACCCTATCCCTTCTTCCCCATTTGACAGCTTGGGACCACAATGACAGGCTCCTGGGTGGGCAATCTGGGTCACACGGTCATGAGTCAGCGGTCAGGTTGTAACTGAATTGTAGAGTTATCTCACCCATCGATTATTGCCAGAACCTGGGGGCTGCCCTCCTGGGGTTAGGGGGTACTCCAGAAGACCTCAAATAAATGAATCTCCACTTCCTCACTGGTAGAAAGGGGAACTCTCTCAGATCCTAGAGCCTATGATGGAGTCTCTTTCCCTGACCAAACTTAAGGCAGGCTCCTCTAAGCTCTTTCTCTCTCACTGGCTTTCATTTTGTGGCCTTCTGATCCTCAGCCTACCTGGGCAGTTTTAGAAGAAATGCCCCTCTAGGACTCTGGAATTTTCAGCCTCTTTTTATTCACTGGCTACCAAAGCCCCAGTTGGTCTGTGCTGAGCGGGAGTTGAAAGGAAAGCCCTCCGATCTAGTTTGCTTTCACCATAAACATCATGACCAATAGCAACTTGGGGATTTACTTCAGGGTGACGCTTATAAACATAATGAAGAGAAGTTGGCACAGAAACCTGGAGGCAGGGACTGGTACAGAGACCACAGAGGAATGCTGCTTATTAGCTTGCTCCTCTTGGCTTGTTCAGCCTGTTTTCTTAAACAACCCAGAGGTGCATATGCACCACAGGCTGGGTCATCCCACATCCATCACCCATCAAGGAAAGGCACCACCAACTTGCCTACAGTAGGCCAATCTGAGGGAGGCATTTTCTCAACCAAGGTTCCTCTTCCCAGATGATTCCAGCGTGTCAGGTTGGCAAACAAACAAGACAAAAACAAAAAATGAAACCCTAACCATCTGCTCAGAAGTGCCTGCTTCTCCCATAGGTGACAGTGGGTAGGAGGGAGACCAGAAGAATAGGAGTGTTGAGGAAGAGGTGTGTCTACATAGTGAAAGGCCACATATCTACAGAGCATGTCTACAGAGTGGCTGGACTGAGCCAGCCTGAGGTCCCAAGAGCAGAGTGGAGGCCTTCAAAGGCACCAAAGAGAGCATCCTCTACTGCGCTTCAGATCCTGCCTGTGCACTGGGTTGTCTCTTCCCCTGGGACCGGTGTCCCCACCTTTCCTCAATGTGGCCAGTTTTCCAGGCTTTGCTCCCATCCTCACAATTAAAAAATGTATTGGATTAAAAATGTAATGGATGAGGCCTTGCCATAGCTTGCAAGTGGAGTGTATATGTAGAGGTGTCCCATCAAGGGGAGACAGTGGCTGGGGCTCCACAGCCACCCTGACCATAAGGAGATCATGGCATGGACAATGGAGAAACACTGGAGTCCAGATGTCGGTCACTGTAGCATCCTCTGTTAGCCCTGGGCCTCTTGGAGACCAGATTTCTATCCCAGGCACAAATAAGCTTCCACATAGTGAAACTATTGCAATTTATGTGTTTGATGTTTTTGATTTTTGTCACTATTGCTTTTTCTCAGAGATGAAACCAGGAAGTGTCCTGTCAGGCTACAAAAATGTAGCATCCCCAGGTCTAGCAACCTCAGGTGATAATTCCCAGCTTCTCAGCTTCCCACTAGATAAGCTGACCATTCTGTTCTCTCTCTCTCTCTCTCTCTCTCTCTCTCTCTCTCTCTCTCTCTCTCTCTTTCTCTCTCTCTCAGAGGATGAGGAAACTGGGGCACAAAGAAGCAGTAACACAAGGTTATGAGATTGTCTAATATGTTCACCCAGAAATGTCACCATACTAGGTTTTTTTTGGGGGGGGGGGTTCGAGACAGGGTTTCTCTGTATAACCCTGGCTGTCCTGGAACTCACTCTATAGACCAGGCTGGCCTTGAACTCAGAAATCTGCCTGTCTCTGCCTTCCAAGTGCTGGGATTAAAGGCGAGCGCCACCTCGCCCAGCCATCATATTGTTTTACATTTGAATGTGTTTTTCTTTTTCATAAAAGATGTGACATTGCCATTGGTGGCCAATGCCTTTAATCCCTGTGGCCCATCTCTGTGAATTCGAAGTCAGCCTGGTCTACAGAGCCAATTCCACAACACCCAGGACTACACGGAGACATCAAAAAACACAAACAAAAAGGTATAGCATCTGTTTGTCTACACATTTTTGTGAGCATAGATGTCCAGTTCTCCTGGTACCATCTGTGGAAAATATTATCTTCTCTTTTCTCCCCTGGGAATGTCAGAGAGGATCACGTGAGGCTATTTCTAGACCTCTCCTTTCTCTTTCTACTCTGCGGGTCTGTTCCGTCATCAGTATCACAGAATACTGACAGCTGCCGCTTCATAGTGTGCTCCAAGGCTGATAATATCAACCTTCTTTGTTCCTTGCTTTTAGGATTTTATTGGCCTTTCTTTTCCTATCCACAAAGTAATTCACTGGGTTTAATTGGGGTGTGTTGAACTTTCAGAACAAACCCAAAAGAAATGACATCGCAGATTAGAGACGCAGCTCAGGGCATAAAGCCCTGGACGTGATCCACATGAATGGGGTGTGGTGTCGCACATCTCTAATTCCAGCACTCAGGAGGGGGAGGGAGGAGGTATTAAGTTCAAGGTCATTCTCAGCTACATGGGGAGTTCGAGACCCGCCTGGGAGACATGAGACCCTGTGTGAAAAAATAGTCTTTTTGTTGTTGATGCTGTTACTGTTGTTTTCAAGACAGGGTTTCTCTGTGTAGCCCTGGTTGTCCTGGAACTCACTCTGTAGACCAGGCTGTCCTCGAACTCAGAAATCCACCTGCCTCTGCCCCCCCAAGTGCTGGGATTAAAGGCATGCGCCACCACTGCCCGGCTAAAAAACTCTTAACAAGGCAGAAGGTTCCTATCTGTGAACTTGGAAAAACCTAGAACAGCTCTTTGTGTGTGTATTTGTGTATATGTGTGTGTGTTTGTTTGTATGTATGTGTGTATGTGTTTTTGTGTGTATGTTTGTATGTATGTGTGTAATTTTGTGTGTGTGTATGTGTGTGCTTGTGTGTATGTGTGTATGTTTGTATATATGTGTGTATGTGTGTTTTGTGTGTATATGTGTGTACTCCTGTGTATGTGTGTGTTTGTATGTGTGTGTTTGTGTGCATGTGTATATGTGTGTGTTTTGTGTGTGTTTGTGTGTATGTGTATATGTGTGTGCTTTTGTGTGTGTATGTGTATATGTGTGTGTTTGTGTGTGTGTGTTTGTGTGTGTTTATGTGCATACATGCTTGTGAAGCTCAAGTCATTGCTATAGCAGCTGAGCAGCAGAAAAAAGCAGACACACAGAATGGCTAGCATGCTTGGGTGCTGAGGCTAGCCCTGAGCCTTCATTCACTGGCGTGCTTGGGAGCTTGGGCTAGCCCCACGCCTTCACTCCTGCAGCCCTCTTCTTACCTTCTCCCCGTCTCAGCTTTTCTTTCTTTCCTGGCATTGCCACAGTCCCCACTTGGACCAGCCTAGGTCTCTGAGCCCCCGAGGGAGTCCTCCGTGTTAATCATATCATCTCTGCAGGTGTGGAGGTCAAAATGATCAGCCTGCTTTTCTGGAATGTGCTTGGTACGTTTCATGGCCTTGATGCTCTCTGTGATCCTGCCACCACTGTCCCCTGCAGGTGAACCTTCAGCTAAGCCCAGTTTGCCTCTGGGATGAGTCCAGTCACAGATAGACTATTTGCCTAATCACCTACAGCACTTCCTCTGTGAGCTTCTGCTGGCACTGGATTCTTCCATGTACAGTCTTGGCAAGCACAGTCTTGATCTCTTGCCAGTCCTCCCTGTGTCCTGCATGCCCCCCGACCCTCCCCTCAGCTGCAGCTCCTCCCTCTCCTTAGGGACTCCTGCTGCCTCTGCTTAGAACACACACAAGCATCACTGAGATGTCACCTTCCTTTTTGGGTCACTTCCTCTTCCTTTAGGATCATAGAGGGCAGGGTCTTTCAGATATGCTTACAAATCACCTCCCAGGGGCAGCTTCTCCCATCGGGAGGGTGTCTACAGTTCCCTCTTTAGAGGCTCTCTCTGGGTGGCCTCCTGCAGTCGAGTGTCCAGTTTCATCCTGCTAGCCACCTGGTTACCCTCAACCTGGCTCATGTTCACCGTGGCTCTCCTCAGCGGCCCCCTGGAAGGTTCTGAATATGCGCGTGAGCTAGCGGGCAGGCCAGAAGGTTAGGAAGTATGAGGTTTAGGACAGCATGGGCAGTGCTGTGGGCACCTCCCGGTATGGGTCAACAGCCAGCCAGCACTTCAGATGTCCCCTTCATCAATCTTCTATGGCACCAGCAAGGCCTACTGATGGGCTGAGTAGAATTTTTAGACATTCAGGCTGTTCTCTGTTCCCTCGTCAGTCGCCTTGCTACCTCACCTTTATGGCCCTTGGTTTAGCGCAGAGCTAGAAGCACAGGGAACTGGCAGTGCCGATGACCCGAAGGAAGCTTCATGGCTTACACAGTACCCTTGCTCTGGCCCTCAGCCGCGCTGGATGAGATCAGCCAGGGGCCAGCCCGTTCTCCAACACCTTGGAAAAACGCAGGCTTTCCTCATTGCTGTCTCCACCCTTCTTGAACCTTCTGGGGAAACAAGGAAAAGCCTTGAGCAGCACCCCTCCTGCCTGCCTTGTTCTCACAGGCAACTCCCCCGCAGCGCCCTGTGGGAACCCAACCAGCTCCTCTGTTCAGCCTGCAGGCTGCACCCTCTGCAGCCTCTCTCTCCTCTTCAGCCGGCTCTCAATCTGTGATGACAGCATGGTGGGGGGAGCGCTTGGGGATGAAAGACAAGTGGAGGTGACGACAAGATCGTCACTGCCACAGAGGCCAAAGGCAGGGCCACAGGACAGTGCCCTCCATTCCTGGTGGCCATGGAGGATCCCATGCCACATCACTGCCTTGCTGTCCTGGTGTTCATGGCAGGAGGAGGAAGCTGCTGAAGCCTTCAGCACCCTCTCCTTTGGGGACCTGGCCCTGAGAGCCTTTTCCTCCAGCGTTTGGATCTGGTTGGTGTTCATATAGCCCACTAGTGTTGCACTGCTCTCTGGGATGGTGTAAGCAGGCAGACACTCAGCAGTGAATGGTGCCATAGCAAGATAATGCCACGTGGCATGCCTCCTGTGTCTCTGGCTGTCTCTCCCTTTGCTCCCTAGCTTTGCTCTCTTAAGAGACCCTGTGGCTCCGGAGCCTGCTGACAGAGAGCAGCTGACAGTAAATACTTCCCAGTGCAGGTTCAGCTTTCAGGCCCTGCGCTGGTGGCTGGGTAGTGGCTGTCACTGGGTATAAACATCTTTCTGCAGGAAGAAGGAGGGAAAGAAAAGGCTCTTTCACCACTGACCCTGAGCTCTAGGGGCTTGATGCTGCTGTCTCTGTAACTCGAACCCAGAGCCTTCCACATGCTAAGCAAACTTCTATAGCCAGGTCCTACCCCAGGCTCTCCCTTTTCTTTGTATTTGTGGCAGGGTCCTGGTAAGTGCTCAAGCTGGCCTGGAACTCATTTGACAGTACAGGCAGGCCTTGAACTTGGGCTCCTCATGTATAAAGTATACAGGCTTCTCCCACTAGGCCCAGCAATGTCTTTAAAGCTTCCATGTCCTCTGTTCTTTGCAGGCAGTTACGTTCGTATCTAATTCTTTCCTTTCTTTTTTAATATCTGCCTGGGAGTGTATGTGTACCTGTGTGTGGTGAGGTAGAAGGTCAGAGGTCAGCTACATATGTCAAGACACAATCTGTGTTCTAGTTTTTTTTTGATTGTTTGTTTTGTTTTGTTTTTTGCGAGACAGGGTTTCTCTGTATAGACCTGGCTGTCCTGGAACTCACTCTGTAGACCAGGCTGGCCTCGAACTCAGAAATCCGCCTGCCTCTGCCTCCCAAGTGCTGGGATTAAAGGTGGGTTCTAGTTTTACAAGCCAGAGTCTCTCACTGTCTGGAACTGGCTTACACAGGTCTCGCTGTACTTGCTGGCTGTGGAGCTCTGGGGAGTCTTGTCTCTCCATCCCTGGCTTATAAGAGTTTGTTACCACATGAAACTTTTAAAAGTTATTTTAACTTTATTCATTAGTATGTGTGTGTGTGTGTGTGTGTGTGTGTGTGTGTGCATGTGTGTACCTACTATATGTGAGTATGTATGGTATGTGTGTGTGCGCGCGTGTGTGTGTGTACGTAGCACTTCATACCACACATTTCTGTGGCAGTCAAAGGCCATCCCTTTGCATTGGGTTCTCACCTTCCCCTGTGAATCCCAAGAGTTGAACCTAAGTTGCCAGGCTTGCTGCTGCAAGCCCCTCTACCTGCTGCACTCACCAGCACATTTTTTTTAAATGTCAGGTTTGAAGGATTGAACTCAGGTCTTTGTGCTTGCTTGGCAGACGCTTGACTAACTGAGCTATCTCCCCAGGCCTTTTCCCTCAAACTTCTTTTCATATAAAGGCCAAGCTAGTCCTGAAATTCCTCTGATCCTGTGTCTGCCTCTGTGGTGCCTGGAGCCATACTTCTTGAATTTGAATGTGCACAAATTCCACTGGGGTCTTGTTAACATATAGATTATTCTAACTCACTGAATTTTGGGGAGGGCCCAAGACTGCATTCCTAACAGGCTTCCGGCCTTTATCAATGCTATTAATAAAGACTCTCATAGTTGAGTCCAACCTGTGGACCAGGATGGCTATGACTACAGCCCAACACAAAGTCACAAACTTAAAGCATTACTAGGGATTTTGTTGTTATTGATTTTTGTTTTTGTTTTGTTTTGAAAAATCATGTTTTAAGCACCTCCATCATGTGGTCCTTCAGTGTGAACCCCGTGTTGCAGCATCACGAGGTTGGACATGCCTGGAGTGCGCATCTTTCTTCCGGCTTTGTAATGCTCCATTCTCCTCTTACCTCTACTTTCCTTCTTATCCCTCCAGTTCTAAGAGATCGCTCCCTACCAGAGACCTGTGAAGTGGCAGAAGCTCCTCTGAAAGGCATTCTAAGAAAAGCTACCTAAGGGCCAGTGAGATGGCTTAGTGGTTAAAGGTGCTTGCCACCAAGCCAGATGACCTAAGTTCAATCCATGGTCTGCAGATGGTAGAGGACAGAATGGATTCCCATAATCTCTGTCTATATCTGTCTCTGTCTCTGTCTCTCTGTCTCTCTCTCACAGAGAGAGAGAGAGAGAGAGAGAGAGAGAAAAGAGAGACAGAGACAGAGAGAGAGAAAGAGAGAGAGAGACAGAGAGAGAGAAAGAGAGAGAGAGGGGAATTCAGGTGCCACATATGTCCAGCACTTCTCAGGACTGAGTAGCACTTATGTCCCTTGTATAACACAGGAGTGACCACAGCAGCTGACCTGGAAGGTGGACCCATGAGCTGAGTATAAACATATAAAGCAGGCAGCTGGGGTCTGGGGACCTGGCACCTAGCATCAGGACTTAAATATCACATCTTACATTGTTGAATATATTACCAGCAGATGCGGGTTGGGAGATATGGTGGTTTGAATAGGAATGGCCCCACAGACTCATGTGTTTTAATGCTTGGCTGTAGGGAGTGGCACTATCAGGATGTATGGCCTTTTTGGAGGAAGTATGTTACTATGAAGGTAGGCTTTGTGGTGTACATACACACACACACACACACACACACACACACACACACACACTCAAGCTAGATCCAGTGTTAAGCAAGTCTTCTCCTTGATGCCTGTGGATCAAGATGCGTAACTCTCAGTTCGGTCTCTAGTACCATGTCTGCCAGCACACTGCCATGCTTCCCATCATGGTGATAATGGACCAAATCTCTGAAACTATAAGCCAGCCCCAAACTAAATGTTTTCTTTTGTGAGAATTGCCTTGGTCATGGCATCTCTTCACAGCAATAAAACCCCAACTAAGACAGAAGTTGGTACCAGTGACTGGGGGATTGCTGTGATAGGTCTGACAAGGTTTTTGTTTAGAGAAATGTAGACTTTGGGATTCTGGATTAGAAAGCAGTGGAATGCTTTAAGCGGGGGTTTAATTGACTGTCCTAGTAGGAATATGGAAGACACTGGTGCTGTGGGTGATTTGAACTGTGGGGTCCTGGCTCAAGAGGTCCAGAGGAGAAAAATTTTAGTATGTTGCCTAAAGATCATTCTTGTGATATTTGGTGAAGAATGTGGCTGCTTTTTGCCTTGCCCTGTTTGAGGCTAAAGTGAAGAGATTCAGATTAATTGGATTGGCAAAGGAAATCTCAAAACAGCTTAGTAGAGACTCTGCCCTGTAGTTCATTCTACCGAAGAGTGTTTTGATGAAACTTAGCAAGAAAAATATAAAATGTCTGGTTCAAAGATAAAAGGGGCACCAGGAAGTGGCATGAAGCTAACTCCTGTGTTCAAGGAGATAAACAGATTAAATATATTAAATGTAATTAAGAAAGTGGTACGCCTTTAATCCCAGCACTTGGGAGACAGAGGCAGGCGGATTTCTGAGTTCGAGGCCAGCCTGGTCTACAAAGTGATTCCAGGACAGCCAGGGCTACACAGAGAAACCCTGTCTCGAAAAACAAAAACAAAAACAAACAAACAAACAAAAAAGAAAGTGGTGACCTTGGGGCAAGATCCCACCCAGCTAAGCTTCCATCTTGTAAAAAGGAATTAAAGAAAAGCTTAGGTCCAGCCGTGTTGGCCTTTAATCCCAGTAGAAGGAGCTTTTAATCCCAATACTCAGGAGACAGAGGCATGCAAATCTCTAGATTCAGGGTCAGCCCAAAATCCAGGACAAGTCCAGGACAGCCAAGCTTAGGCAGTGAAGAAAACCATGAAAACTAGAAAGCCGCTGAAGATGTTCCGGCCCCAACAAGCAGCAGAACTTCTCAGCTTTGGCCATGGGGTTCTGACTTTAGAGTCAAGGATAGAATTTCCCTCTGAGAAAGCTGATCTGACAGGCCAAGCATCAGTCAGGGGTGTCTCTGAGTGGAGGCCCAGAGAGGCCACTGTGTGACTCTGAGAAGGTAAAGTTTGCATTGCCTTGGAGACTGCCTTAGAGATGCCAGAGACGTGGGATACCTGCCGAGGAAGGCGGATAACAGGGAGTGGAACCAGCCCAGGAGCAAGAAGTGTGTTGTAGTCAACAAAGATGAAAGCAGTTGGTGATCTAAAGAGCGTTCTGACATCAGACATGGAGATGCAGAGTTTGGAGTTTGCCCGATGGTTTTCAGTCTTGCTCTGGTCCAGTATCTCCTTACTGTGCTCTCTTCCCTATGTCTGGAATGGTAATGTATATTCTGCGCCATATGTTCAAGGTATGTGGTCTGCTTTTTGATTTGGATTTTCTAGGGGATTACATTTAAGAGATTGCATAAGTCTCAGAAGAGATTTGAACTTGAGATTTTTAAACATTGTTGAGACTGTGATAGACTATAGGGACTTTTAAGGTTGGACTAAATGCATTTTGTACTATGTTATGGCTACAAGCCTATGGGAACAAGGGAGTGGGAGGTGGTGGTTTGAATAGGTATGGTCCCCAGAGACTCATGTGTTTGAATGCCTATCCATAAGGAATTAGAAAGTATGGCCTTGTTGGAGGAAGTGTCACTGTGGGTGGGCTTAAGGTCTCATATATATGTTCCAGCTATGCCCAGTGCTGAGCCAGTCTCCTCATGGCTGCCTGTAAGTCAAGATGCAGAACTCTCAGCTCCATCTCCAGCAAGAAGGTGACTTATTTAGCATTGTTGTACCCCAAAGTAAGCATTCCACATCACTACTTGTTAAGATACTAGGCTCCACCTCGGTTTCAATTCAGACATATGTGCTACCACTGAGGCACATATGGCCAGCCTCTGCTTTTCCCAGGACATCAGGGCTTCTGATCCTTTCTCAGGTGTTATTGATGGTGCTGGCTCAGGGATCGGCTTTGAGAATCTCTGATCAGGGGAACTTCCTTCCCAGAAAGTCCTGAACACCAGAGCTGGCAGCACCAGCTCTCCTCACATCAGGAGGCAGGAGCCTTATCAGCAGCCTGGGTAGCCTGGGTGGTAACAACATGACATTGTCCAAGGCCCAAGGCCCCTATTCGGGCCTCTCCCACAGGCCTGCCGCCTCCTGCCTGGTCCAGCACCCTGGCCCTCAGGAGGCCCCTCCACCCAGCTCTGTCTGCATTCCTGGAGCCTGTGTCAGCCTGGACAGCAGGCATGTGTCAATTGGGGCCTGGCCTGGTAAGGCCTTGATGGCTGGCGCTGCAATCCAGGCCTCCTGGGCCAGGCGGAGGTGGCCACACAGGACTCCTTTAGCAGGCTAATGACTCACACTTCCTCCCAGATTCCAGGAAACGCTTTCCTGCCACCAGTGCTACTTTCTTCTCATTTAATAAAAAATTATCTCAGGGTTTCCATGGCAACCAAGGATGGGGAAGATAAGGGCAGGGATGGCCAAATCTATTCCTTAGAGGGGCCCCAAGGGTTCCTGCCACAGAATGTATACACACACACACACACACACACACACACCACACACATACCACACTCACACATATTCTTACACACATACACACACTTACAGCACACACTCATACACATTCACACACAACGCATGCACTCAACATGCACTCACACACTCATACATGCACATTCATACTCATACAACCACACACTCGACACACACACACCACTCACCCACATACTCACACATACTTATAACACACACTCATACACATTCATGTGCACACTCATACATGCACATTCACACTCACAGGCACATTCACACGACCACACACTCCACACACACAAACACACACACACACACACACACACACACACACATACACACACACACCCTCCCATCCTCATACCAGCCCTAGCCTTAGTCCCCTACCCACTCTAGACCTCTGGTTCAGGAAGGCCAGTCCCAGAAATGCTTGCTTTTATTAAAAAGGAATGGTTTCACAAAGGCACAACTGTAGGGAAGGTTGTAATTTGCCCAAATAAAACTTAATTCGATCCATGAAATAGCTGTGGTCTATTGTGTAATCAATGTGCTACGTGTTTTGATTTAAAAGAAGCCAATATAATAGGGGTAGGCAGGCACCTCTGGGGGTCCACCTCTCCCCTTTATACACAGTAGGGCTATATAGCCTGCCCTGATAGTTGACCTTGCCGCAGGACAGGATAGTCTAAGACCTCTGGCCGGAACCACAGAGGCTCATGGAAGACACAGCCTGGGGATATCAGTGAGAACACTTGAAGCTGGTGTGTGGGGAAGGGAAGAAATGGAAACCATCCCCCTTTCCAAAGTGAGTCTGTGCTGGGTGCCTGAGGAGGGGGCTGGGCTGAGTCGCCTTCCTGTCTGCTGCGAGGGGTGGGGCAGAGCTATGGGAGAAAGAAGCTGGCCCTGTCACCTCCTATTCAGAGGAGTCCCTCTGGAGGCTCTGGAAGAACGCAGTGACACCAGAGTGACAGACAGTGAGTGGCCTGTGCCCATTTGTGCCCTGGCTCAGAGTGAAGGACGAATAGGCTGGGAGTAGGAGTGAAGCTCGAAGCTGGAATGCACTCTGATCTGGGGAGGGCTCTCGTAATGATGCATGCCTGAATTCCCTGCCTGCATCCCTGCCTGCATCCCTGCCTGCATCCCTGTCTGCATCCCTGCCTTCCCCTGAATCCCTGCCTTCGCCTGCCCTGGTCATCTAGATGAAGACACTGAGAGATTAAGGGTCTTAGTTGGGTTTCATTCTAGAAACAAACAGACAAACAAACAAACAGTATCTCAAATAGACTGCATACCCAAGGATGACCTTAAATTCCCAATCTTCTGCCTCCACCATCTGGCTGTTAGGATTGCAGATGTGTACTATCATGCCCAGTTTTATGTAGTCCTGGGGATCAAATCCCCTGCTCACTCTAGAATCTTTATGTTATGGCCCTGGCTGGGAGGTTTGGTACCAGTGGGATGCCAGGCCAGACTTATAGTCACCTCTCCTTGGGAACAGACTGACAGACACCACTGAGAAATGAAAGTATTCTTGCTTTGAGCATGTCCTGTGTAACCTGTGCATCTAGCAGCCCCACCCCATTTCTCCTCTCTCCTCCAATTACGAAGCTGTGGTTCAGCTTTCTGAAAAATACCCTTTCTGTGGCTCAGTGTCACCTTGGACAAGCCTCGAGCCTCTGTTTTCTCAAATTTTCAAAAGGAGGATAATTACCCCTCCCCCAACACACAGTCAGAGACCATCCTGAAGATTAAATGAGACCACTGAGACATAGCTCCAGTAGAACACTTACCTCATATGTGCAGGGCCCAACGTTCAATTCCCAGCACCACATGTTCATACAGAAGAATCCTCGTTGAGAATGCAAGCCACGAGAGAGCTTCTAGATATTAGCTTGGAGGTAGAACACCTCAGATTTGAACTTCCAGTTGGCCACCAACTCACTGGGTATCTGGATGGGAATAGATTTTTGTATTACATGGCTGGATCTCACTTTTACCATCTGTAAAATGGGTATAACAGGCATGGTGAGACAGAGGAATGCAATGACAGACACAACGCGTGCTTCATAAGCAATCATTGTTTATCACCATCTTTACCACCACCGCCACCACCACCACCACCACCACCACCACCACCACCACCACCACTGCCACCACCACCACCACCACCACTGCTCTTTTGAAACATCTTTGTAGGGTTTGGCCTCAGGTGTTAGGACAATTTGTGAGACTTTCCTCAGGCACTTGTTTGTGCTGCTCTACTCTCCTAAACAACGTGTTGTTGCTGTTGTTGTTGTTGTTGTTGTTGTTGTTTTGAGACAGTGTTTCTCTGTGTAGCTCTGGCTGTCCTGGAACTCACTCTGTAGACCAGGCTGGCCTCAGACTCAGAAATCCCCCTGCCTCTGCCTCCCAAGTGCTGGGATTAAAGGTGTGTATTAAGGTTTTATATGCCCATCCCGTGCTTTTCCTCTGAGTCAGGTCTGGAGTGGACCCAGAGGATCTCTACTGTGGTCCATTCTCGGGTGCTATTGATATTGTTGGCTCAGGAACCAGCTTTGAGAACCTCTGATCCAGGAAACCTCCTCACCAGAGAAGCCTCCTGGCTCTCCCAACAGTTTTTTGAGACAGGGTTTCTCTGTGTAGCCCTGGCTGTCCTGGAACTCACTTTGTAGACCAGGCTGGCCTCAAACTCAGAAATCACCTGCCTCTGCCTCCCGAGTGCTGGGATTAAAGGCATGCGCCACCACGCCCGGCTCCCAACTTCTTAATCTACACTGTGCTTCTGTCCTCTGCATCCTGCCTCTGAAGCCGACCACATATGGGTCCAGTGACCAAAAGGCTGGAGAGCAGCTACCCACAAGCACAGACCTCGCCTTACTTCCAAGAAGGTGTCAAGTCACAGCCAGCTCCACTGCTGGCTGAGAAGGGCAGGCTGCGGAGCACCGGGAAAAACAACACCTCATTTTTCAGGACTCCGTGTCCCAGGCAGAGCAGTCAGGAGGCTTCCTGTGAAAGTGGGAGATCCCCACCACCCCACAAGCATTGTGAGAGCTTCTGTCCCCTGTTGTCCGGTCAGATCTCCTTGACGTCCACTGAACCACAGAGCAGGAGGTCAGATGGAAAGTCTCCCTGTGGCCGGTGCTTTCAAGGATGCCACATGCAGCCCTGGAGGACGGAGACGCACCTAAAGCCACAGCAGGTGTGCACGGACTGAACTGTCCTCGTTCTGTTTGACTGAGGAGTCTCAGAGCCTCGAGAGAGTGCTGCAGGGAACACATGTGTTCCCTCGCATGTTATTCAGTGTCACCCACGGGAGGATTGTTTATCATCATTTCACACAATAAACTTCAATTAAGCAGAACAGTGGCAGTTAAAAGTGTCTAATTGAGGTTCAACACCAGAGCTTCGTGGCTGGCATTTATCACAGAGAATCTCTGCTTATGATTATGAAGTATAATGAAATTTATTGTGATAAAGATAATACATGATTTATGTGGGAAATTTGAAAGAAGTGATAAAGTATGAGAGAAATGGATCTAGACACGCTCCCTCACTGCGGACGGCATGCAAGCTTACAAGTCACACGCTACATTCCAATAAATACTCACACCTTAACGTAATGAAAACATTTTAAAAATAGTTAACACAAGTGACAAGAAAGAAAAACATACATTCTCAGGACTAGAGGGACAGCTCAGCGATTAGAGCACTTCCTGCTCTTGCAGAGAGAGGGCCTGGATTCAGATCCCAGCACCCAGGTCTGGTGATTCACAACCACTTGTAACTCAAGTTCCAGGAATTCCATGTCTCTGGCTTACATAGGCACCAACACAAACAAACACACACACACACACACACACACACACAAAACACACATATACACACAAATGCACACACAGGCACTCATAATCACACAAGCATCAGCACTCACACACACATACACACACAGGCATCAGCACATATGTACACATACATGCACAGGAACACACACAGGCTTTCTCACACACACATATGCATGTGTCTGCATAACTTACATGCATACAACTCTCACACTCTCTGTCTCTCTATCTCTGTCTGCCTTTCTCTCACACACACAACTGAAAATTAAATCTTAAAAAAGAAAACCCAACAATATCCCCATTTCAATGGACATTTATGTTTTTTTTTAAAAAAGTAGCCGGGCGTGGTGGCGCACGCCTTTAATCCCAGCACTCAGGAGGCAGAGGCAGGCGGATTTCTGAGTTCGAGGCCAGCTTGGTCGACAAAGTGAGTTCCAGGACAGCCAGGGCTAGACAGAGAAACCCTTTCTCGAAAAACCAAAAAAAAAAAAAAAAAAAAAGTAAAATTTTCCATTTAGCTACTTACTTTTTTTTTTCACTTGCTAATTTTTTCTTTCTTTCTTATTTTATATAGCTCTAGCTGCCCTGAAACTCACTCTGTAGACCAGGCTTATGTTGAACTCACAGACATCTACCTGTCTCTGCCTCCTGAGTCCTGGGACTAGAGGTGCGTGTGAACATGTCCAGCTGATGTTTATTTTTATAAAAGTTGCATTTATGCTAACTTTCTATAAAGGCTGTACCTGAGGCAGGTAAGAGGGCTCAGCAGATAAAGCACTGCTGCTAATGGCTGGCCCTCCTTTTTTTTTTTTGGTTTTTCGAGACAGGGTTTCTCTGTCTAGCCCTGGCTGTCCTGGAACTCACTTTGTAGACCAGGCTGGCCTCGAACTCAGAAATCCACCTGCCTCTGCCTCCCAAGTGCTGGGATTAAAGGCGTGTGTCACCACACCTGGCTTGGCCCTCCTTTTTATGCCCCAGAAACAGATCAGAACATGATTCCACTAAAACTCACTCTGCTCTGTAAGACACCTTGGAAGTCTACCCAACAAGGATGAGAACTTCCCATAACCCTCGTAGATGGTACAACATAACTCTAGCCCCTCCCCAGGCTTCTTACAATAGGCAGAGTCGCATTCTGCAGGTGTCAGGGAGTGGCTGGAAGACCAGATGACGTTTTTTCTAACCATCTCCACCATCCACGAGGGGATATAAACAGTCAAGAAAGCGCTTGACTGTTCTTTTGCACAGACACAGCCAAGCTCTCCAAGGCTATGGTCGTCTGGATCAGTATAAGCACATACAATAGATTCTTCCGTCATAGTTCAAGGGCCCGAGTCGGATCCCCAGAACCTGTACAAAGATGGGAGGAGAGAACCAACTCCACAAAGCTGTCCTCTTACCCCCCCCCCACGCACTTCATGTCAGCCCCTATCATGCACACAATAATAATACTTTTTAAATATTATGATTGTTTTTTTAAAAAAAGTCTGAGACAAGATGTCATGTTACCTAGGGTGGCCTCAACTTGTGCAATTGAAGATGACCTTGACGTCCTGATCTTCCAATCTTTCTCTCCCAAATGCCAGGATTACAGATGTGCACATCCAGTTATGCAGTGCTTGATACCTATGAAACCCAGGGTTTTCTTTTTTTTTTTGGTTTTTTGAGACAGGGTTTCTCTGTCTAGCCCTGGCTGTCCTGGAACTCACTCTGTAGACCAGGCTGGCCTCGAACTCAGAAATCTGCCTGCCTCTGCCTCCTGAGTGCTGGGATTAAAGGCGTGCGCCACCACGCCCTGCTAACCCAGGGTTTTCTCACAGTAAGCAGATACTCTACCAACGGTGCTACCCACCCCCCAGCCCAAGGATTTTGTTTTTAAATGACAGAAAGGAGTCAGACAGTTAAGCGATGGAGTGAATGGAGAGTGTCCCAGGTAGGGGGCACATCTTATTCAGAGGACTGGAGTCATAAACCAGCTAGTCCAATTTAGGGAGCGTTGCTGGTTCAACCTAGGGAGAGGTAGGAGCTGCAGACTGTCATGAGTCTTCTTGGCCCTATGAGGAGCTGGGACTTGCAAGTTAGCCAGTGGGTGGCTGTCTTAGTCAGGGTTTCTATTCCTGCACAAACATCATGACCAAGAAGCAAGTTGGGGAGGAAAGGGTTTATTCGGCTTACACTTCCATACTGCTGTTCATCAACCAAGGAAGTCAGGTCTGGAACTCAAGCAGGTCAGGAAGCAGGAGCTGATGCAGAGGCCATGGAGAGATGTTCTTTACTGGCTTGCTTCCCCTGGCTTGCTCAGCCTGCTCTCTTATAGAACCCAAGACTGCCAGCCCAGAGATGGTCCCACCCACAAGGAGCCCTTGATCACTAATTGAGAAAATGTCTCACAGCTAGATCTCATGGAGGCATTTCCCCAACTGAAGCTCTTTTCTCTGTGATAACCCAGCTGTGTCAAGTTGACACAAAAACTAGCCAGTACAGTGGCTTTCCTGGGGGATGTCTGCCCTTTAGGCAGCTTCATGTGGTGGTCTATAGACAGAAATAGGTCAGAGCCAGCTGGGTTACCTATGAGGGACAGCAGCAGCATTGCAACATATCTGGAGCAATGGAGATCTGAGGCTGTGCCAGCTAGGAGGAGGTGACCCTCCTCCTAGACTGAGCCTCCTTTCTCCCCATCTGTAGAAGGTAAGTCTGATGTCCCTTAGAGAATGGCCTCACAGCTTCTGCTAACTAATGTACGTGCAAAGTCCAGCACCCAGCAGTTTTCTAGCCCAAGAGGGAAGCCGGCAGGGAACTTGGGTCCAGGCTGTCACGTTGCTGAGGCTGTCACGCTGCCCATTCCAGGCCTCTCAGAACCTCTCATTCCCTCCCAGGTCAGCCTCAGGACCCTTCTGCCCCTCGGTCCGTTTGTCCTTCACAGCCAGGCTGCTGAAGCAGGCAGGCGTCAGACCTCAACCTTCTTAGCCACGAAGTGTGCCATCCAGATCCAAGGTCAAGGCTGAGCACAGAGCAAATGCTCCCTCAAGGCGAAATAATTGTCATCATGGCCGGGACTTGTTGAACTCTCTGTTCTTTCTTAGAGAAAA
>CACVCL010031047.1:0-37605 GCA_902729485.2 Mus minutoides
CTATGAATTGGATATTTTATCTCAGTCCGAGCAATTAAGGCATTTAATTATTAGAAACCAGCCAAATCCTGGTACGGGGTGTAGTAGTGCAATCCCAGAATTTGGGAGGCTGAGGGAAGAGGAGTAGCAGCTTTAAGGCAGCCTGAACTACCTAAAGAGACCTTGTCTCACAAGACAAAGCATAAGAAGTCAAAGTATCTTTAGACAAAGATACTTTGAATTTGATACATTTCGACAAAGTATCTTTCTAAACTTAAGTTACAAAGATAGTATTTCCACTGTCTATGATAGTTTAAATATGTCTCAGATGGCACTTCTTAAAAGCAAATTCAGTAACATCATCCAAATTTTCATGAACTACACCCTGATTTTTAAGGACCTCATACAGATTAACCCAGATATCCAAATGATAGCATAAATATTACTCTATATGATAGAACTAAAAGTATATCTAAGTAATCTAATTGCTTTATTTTGGACTGTAAAAAATTATTTTATTAGAGATATAAGATTATACGTATGAAAGATAAAAGTTTCAATTATACAAGCAATGACTTATCTACTTTCAAAATTATTCAAAAAAGAATAGTCCAACTGATTTATTTTGTAGATTAAATACAAAATTATAATAACAGATCTTCATCTAATTTTTATAGCATTTATCTGAAGTGTAATAATGATGCTCCATTTAGTCTAATTAGCTGAAAAAAAATTTCAGCCAGGTTTTACAAATTTTCTTTCAAAGAACTGGTTAAGCCTTTGCTCAATAGAAATACTTTCATTTTTTTCACATTCCTACTTCATATTCAGACATTGTTTTGGTTGGGGACAATCCATGATTTAGGCAACACAAATTTATTAACTACTAGTGACCAGAAAAGAAAAGATATCTATAGAAAATGAAGCAAAGAATTATTTCAGCCCAGTTTACCTGTTTGCTTTAGTTTCTAAAGAAAGCAGGTTATAGGTTATTGAAATAGGAGTTCATATTTTTAGCTTACTGTCTTGTACTAATATAGCCAAAAGCAGGCTGTTATCCTTCTGAGTTTTTTAAGGTGTTCAGTATGATCACATTCAACACTAACCCAGACAATGGAGACATATTTGAATCCTGTCCCTCTGTACCTCATTACATGTTCTAGTGAAAGACTATGCAATAATTTAAGATTCTTCCTCAATATAAAGACAACTAATTCAGGTATCTGTGTCGGTCTTCCTCATGGACTCCATCTCAAACTGCTAAGATTAGCTGTGTGATCATTCTCTTATATTTTAATTGGGGGTATAACCTTCCGTTGCTTTCTTGTGTCATGGGTAATTTAGTTATCACATCTACATGGAGTAGCCAATAAGCCCAAGACACTAAGGAGAATGAGAACACATTGGAATGCAATTCTTAACATTTACAAAGAGAAAGAAAAGCATACAGCTGCAGATAAATAACACGTGAGGTGCAATGGAAAATACACTAAATTCCTTAGGGTGACATAAAACTTAGGACGCAAATTCAGAATTTGATTAGTTGTTCAAATAATATTAGGTCTAAAGTTTCAAGGTGCTCTAGGTCTCTAGCAGAATGGAATGGAAATCTGAGACGCCCTTACAGAGGTCTTCACTATAAAAGTATTAAGACTACCAAAGTGCAATTTGATTTATTTGCTCTTGACTTCCAATTGTCCTTCAGTTAGCTGCACAGAGCTGTTCAGAAGCCACTTATCCAAATAATCGGATGCCTGAGCAACTCAAGGGTTCTTGAAAACTGTGGTGACTCTTACAGGTTTTGAACTTAGGAGCTATGACTATATATGTCAGGATATGGAAGAAAAATTATTGTCAATATTTCCACTATCTATAAATTAAAATGGTCATATCTCAGCTTGGTGACACAGATATATATGAAAAAAACTGAGGCAGAATAATCACAACTTCAAGATTCACATAGATACAGAGAAAGTGCCAGCCCAGGTAACTTATCCTTTGCTACATATGATTACACATTCATTGTAGCTTTTTTTTTTTAACGTTGATACTAAGTTTTCAACAAAATTATACCAAAATCAACCCAAGGTTCTTTGAATCATTTGTTAAAAGTACCATTGTTCAGACCCTTGTGAGTGAAATCAGCAATCCTAGAAAGGGCAGGCTATAATTCTCTGTCTTGAATGGGGCTTAAAGGGATTATGGGTATGTCCATAGTCCCTCACAATAGTCCGCACTCTGGTCATTGAAGAGAGGAAGAATGACTTCACTGTGTGCCCAGATGTGATCAAAGCTGTGACATGGTATTGGGGGTAGAAACGGAAGATTCCTTCAACCTACTGATGCATCTCAAAACAATCAGCCTTTTATAAAACACGTAATTAAAAAGTAGGTCAATAAAATTACATACTTTGCTACATAATTTTGCTTGTCTAGGTTTTGACTATGTGCCAAGTTCTTTCACCTCTGAGATAAAAGTCATAGAGGGACTGACAGAGCAGAAACCACAGCTGAAGTAAAAGGAGGAGATAAGACACCTCTTGGCAGATAAGACCATCCATTTCTATTTGGAATCTCCCAAAACAGTGTCATGAACCTCACTTCATTGCAAATTAGAGTGAAAATTATTTAGAATGTATCTCTGGAAAAATTAGGGGCAAAAAAAATTATGAGAAAATATTTTAAACAAACAGGTTTCCAAACATTTTCTCCAAGGCCAGTTTTATTTCAGTCTCAAGGATGGATGCTACTTCTCCAGCCCATAGGTAACTACTTGAGAGTTGCTCTTCTCTCTCTCTCTCTCTCTCTCTCTCTCTCTCTCTCTCTCTCTCTCTCTCTCTCTCTCTCTCTTCTTTTTTTCTTCATAGTTTTCACATAGTTTATAAGTTAAAAGTCAAAACCAAAAGAGCAAATCACATTCTTCCAACATATTCCAACATATTTCAGAATATGTATTACCATTCCAAAATGGAGGAGTGGGGCCCGATGAGGAAACGCTAGACCAAAGATAGACCAAAACCCAGCAGGGCAAACAACGAATCTGTGGCTCCATGTCCAGTGTCCAACGCTTTTACAGAGTTTAGATGGGTCATTCTTTTCAGATTTGCTACCTAGAACATGGCAACATATAGGCAGACATGGTATTAGAGGAGCTAAGAGTTCTACATCTTGATCAGGCAGTCAAGAAGAGGCAACCAGGAGGGTCTCCTCTCCATTAGGTGGAGTTTGTATGCTAGGAGCCCTCAAAGCCTGCCTACACAGTGACATACTTCTTCTAACAACGCCACACTTCCTGGAGAAGAAGCATATTCCAAACACCACAGTGCCCAAAGCTCTACCAGAACATATTACAAATGAAAGAATAAAGCTGACTAGCTACAACTTTCCACTTTACATATTTCTCATATGAAATCTAAAAAGAGATTAATATAAATGGGCTTATAAGTTAACATTCATTTTTACTGATTTCAAGTTAAGTCCCTAATGCTGAACTAAAAGACTTTGAGGAGCTAAGTGTGTCACTGTAAAACACAATTCTCATAAATCCCCAGAACCTCTAATATATCTTTCTGTCTTCTAATAACAATATCAGAGATTTTTGAATACATGAATAATATAAAAAAATTAAGATGTAGTAGTTCTAAAGCATCTAAGACATTGAAGGCAAAACTTTATAATAATCTCATGACTTTAATTAAGGAAGTTTTGTAATTGATGGTAATGTGAAAATGACCAAATATCAAATAAAAAATTTCCCAAGTCCCAAAGCCATACGATTTAATAAATCCTTGAGTCTTTTCTTAGTAAAAAGAAGTAGGAGAAGTTGTAAGTCATTTTAAGGATGAGTATTTGTTTTTAAAGGCATTTTATATCTCCTGTTTGGGGGCCTTTGACTGTATTTCATACAATTTTTATGTGTCTCATGTTTGTGTTTGCATCATGATGATAATGCACCAGTCCCAGTTAAATGTTTTGCATAAATAAATAAATAAATAAATAAATAAATAAATAAATAAATCTTTGGGCCAGAGCGAGAGGAAAAAGTGTCTGAAGACAGCAAGAGTGCACTTATAATAAATAAATAAATAAATAAACAAACAAATAAATAAATCTTTAAAAAAAATAATTGTCTTGGTCATGGTGTCTCTTTAAGCAATGGAAACCCTAATTAAGACATGCACCTGTCCACATACACACACACACACACACACACACACACACACACACACACACACCTGCAGACAGTCATGTGTTCAACTATGATAAACCACCCTGGGCAGGGAGGGTGGTCAAGGCAAGCAATTCCAGCTACCAGGAGTTTGAGGTTAATAGTCACTAGTTCAAGACCTGCCAGTATTACACAGAGTTCAAGGAAATCTTGGGAAATATATTGAGACCTGTCTCAAAGTAACAAATATAAAAGGGCTGTGGATGTAGCTAAGATATCAGTGTTTTCGGTGCTGAACTAACATGAGAAAGACTCTAAGCTGAATATGCAGCACCACAAAGCAAACAAAACAGAACACCATTATAAAAGTTAGAAGGGCAGGTATGCTGCTGTAACCCCAGTACTTAAAACACTGAGACAAGAGGTTCATGAACTTGAGGGAAGCCAGAACTACAGAATGCTTCAGAATGTTTTAGATTGTATACTAAGACCCACAATTAAACAACTGGTCCTTAATGCTTTATGTGTGTATTCTTTACTTCTACCCCTTTTCTAAATATGAAGCAATAGAGTAGAATATAAATATAAGCATAATCTAATTACAGATGATGTTATAAGATGATTACCCCAATCATATATTTAAGGAACAACATATAAAAATATACACAAATGTGCATATGGAGATATAAATATAGGTATGCACATCATCTCTATTGGCCTAAGAACCATCTTGAGTCTTGTTTTTTGATAATAGCATTTGTTTGAAGCTGTCAAGCAGACAATCTTCAGGAGTTTGTTCTTGTTTTCTAAATCAGAGAAAAAAAGCAAAATCCATCAAGAGAAAGCAATTTTAGAGAGACAGGGATTGGGGCCAAACAGGTTGTACAATCTATTTCCTCTAAAAATAACCAACAGAAGGTCTGGCAGCCTGCCTTGGTATCAGCGGCTTCCCTTCATTAAATCTAATTGCTGTGTGGAGGCCATTTCAATTGATGCATGTGAAAAGCAATTTCATGTCCACAGTGGTGGCTTCCAGTCTCTCTAGGGAATGAATGGTCTCTTCTGCTCCTTTTATGTTCTCCGTGGGATGGGAAGACACTTGAGCTGTAATTGTTACTTGTCCTGAGCCTGTGAATAAGTTTATAGAGAAGTTCAATGTATTTTGAATTGTAAGACTTGGAGATTTTATTAGACATAAAGGAAATGGAAAAGGAATGAATGAAGTCAATAGCAGACCTTAAGGACCACATCATGTTTTCCAACTGCTTCTGTCTCTTAGTCCCAATGCAAACATGGACAGACTGCTCAATTCCCTTAGACCTCATGGAGCAGTACTGACCTCGTGAAAATTAAGTGAATGAATGCATGTTAGCCATCATACTGTATCTGTCTTTTTAATATCTTTGATTCAAATCTGGAAAATACAGAATGGCATAGTATTTCACAAAAATTGGTTTTTCTACAATTTGTTCACTCGTGCACTATCGTGTCCTTTAATTCTCTCTTGTTTATAAAAGATACAATATATTATCAGAGGGACTTAATATCTGGGGTCTCTAAATGTCTTCCAGTAAACTTACAAGGCAGCTAACAAGAACAACAGCAAATAAGAATTCATTATGTGTGGATAAGTCCATCAGAAAGCACCTTACCTATGTCAAAGCATAGTATTTTGTAGAGTAAATAGATGTCCTGATAATCATTATCATTGGTCAAGTACCCACTGGCTGGCTGGCAATTTATAATGCCTCTGTTTTGGTTCAGTGCTGGGACTAAACCCAGAGTCTCATACACACTAGGCAAGTCCTCTACGTCTGAGCTACATCCCCAGCCCTGTAATTCCCATATAATAATCCTTGAAATTAAGGCAGTGACACGGATACCATTCTCCAGGTACGGGTGCATATAGGTAGAATCATATACTGACTAGAAGAAAGAGAGTATCTGCAAGCTCAAGTCTAATGCTAAAATACATCTTTTTCTTGTTTGTTCTCTGGCTTTGATTCTTCTAATTTATTTTTCTTTTAACCATATACCATTATCTGTAATTACAGCTTTAACTCCTTCCTTCAGAATACAAGCTACTTAAGGGCATTAGCAATGTTTTCTTTTTTTTTTAATATCCAGCCATTTTCATGGTTTATAAACACGTTAAGTGTTATTAAATGAAGTATTTTTTTTCTCTCATCTTTCTAAAACAATCGTAGCATTTTGTTAGTAGAACGCTGTCAGTCAGTGGTCTCTGTGGCCGTCTGCTTACCAAGGAAAAGTGTCTTGCACTGAGTATATGGTAGAAGTGTGGGATTTTGTTTGCCTGAACCCATGTGTGCACAGTAAAGTGTGGAGCTTCCTTCCCAGCTGAAGGTTTCTAAGTTAGCACATGAATTTCCATATCCCCTTTCTCATTCGCTAACACTCCTGAAATCATGGGTGGAGATGGGCTTTCTACACTTCTAAATTTACTGTACAACATTTAAGGTTCCAATTGGACATTTAAAAGGATAACTTCCTGAAAAAAAGTATAATGTTACCACTAGCATTTTCTGAAAGTTTACAGGGTGAGAATACACCAAAACATAACCAATTTTTCTTAAAATGTATTCTCTTACCATTCATCTTCTTGTTATTTTCCAGGAATACATTGGGTGAAGATAAGAAGTTATCATTAAACACACACACACACAAAATTGTGTGTGTGTGTGTGTGTGTGTGTGTGTGTGTGTGTGTGTGTGTTTCTCTTAAGTGAGCACTGTCCTAAATATTATGGAACTCTTAATTTTCTTATAAATGAGTCCAGTGTTCACAAAGAAAGTAGCTAAGAAGATTTTCATTTTGCTGTGGTGAAATTGAGAGGTTATTCAAATATGTAGAAGGCATTTCTACTGGACATGGTGATTAAATACTGTAGTGCATGACTTACCTCACCCTGAGTAGCTAATTAAATTACGCAGAATGATGAGCCACAACAGAACCATCCCTCTGAGATGACTTTGTGACATGCCTGAATATCAAGAAAAATTTTAAAGCCCCACAAATAATTTCAGAGAGAAGTGAAATATTTTGTTATATCTTGAAAAGGTTATGAATTGCCCCTTACCATTGACAGCAAATTTCTCCAGAATCTATGGTCTGAAGTTGGAGCTCTTATTATACTTTTCATTGCATTGAAACCAAATTAAACCTGATCTTATTATAGAGGAAGAATTGCCTTCTATTTTAGGAACTTTCCTTTTTCAATTACACCTTGTAATATCAGAGTCCGGTAGAAACACAGCAAAGTGCAGCTTTATTAGAGAAACATGATTATCAAGACAAATAGCACTTTTAATAAGTTGACTATTTCAATCTTCTTAGAGATTTTATAATAGAAACCACCATGTACAGGGCTGGAGAGCTGACTCAATGGTGAAGAATCCTTGCTGTTCTTGCAGGAAGATGTTAAGGTCAGTTCTCAGCACCCCTGTCGTCTGGCTCACAACAGCCTGTAACCACGTCCAGTGGATCCAATGCTCACATATGGCTTCACTGACTATTATACTTACTTGGACATAGCCACAAAGAGATTACACAGACATGCATATAACTAAAAATAAAATAAATCTTAAAAAAAAGAGAAATACCTGGTTATTATGATGTCACTTTGGAAAAAATAATGCCATGATGAATTATTCATTTTCAACTTTAGTTATATATACCCTCCTTGTTCCATTTAAAAAAAAAATCAAAGTTATACAGGGGAATGCACACAGAGGAGTAGTAGTTTTCAAAGGAATAATACAATAAGATATCTGAAAAACAGATGTTTGGAAAAAAGACAAGATTAGGAATATTGAGCCTACGTTATAAAACGAACCAGTTCTTTGGGTCTCTAGTTTATGGTGGCAAATTTTGACAATATAGCCAGAATTATTGAAAGAAAGCAGGCTGAATCTGAATCTTTAAATATCCTGGATTTTTGCCACATCACATAAAAATAGCAAAAGTGGAATGTGAACCTTCATACACCCACATATGTATCCATGCACTGCATGGATAAAAAAATGTCTGCCAATATATTACACATATTTTTGAACTATGAAAAAGATTAAAATATATGGAAGAATTAAAGTTATATTTCTTTCTACATCTCAACTCTCAGAGAACCAATCCCCTGTGCCAGTCTGCCACTCCATGACAGCAAAGAGTACTGATGTTCTTGCTCCTAAACAGAGGCACACCACCTAGTGAAATGCAGAAGAGTACTGATACCCTTGCTGAGTCCTAAGGAGAGGCACATCGCCTACTGACACACAACCTCATCTTTCACTCTGCCAAATATCTGAGTTCTTGGGATCTGCATGCTTCTACGTATTTAGCAAAGTTGAGTGTCTTATACAAATGTCTTTCTAAATGACAGAATTTCACACCTCTGCCATTTTCTTGTGAAGAGTTCTGAATTTGTTTTCAAACAAAACATAGTGTATATAGCCACTGAACTCCATTCATTCATTTTACTTTCCCTAAGTTTTTGATCCATCAAGAGTCTACTTGTTCCATGGCAACCTCCAGGTGCATTTTAAAGCCATATTTGCTGAAATTAACTTATAAGACAAATTCCATTTAGCATATCAATCTCATCAAATTGAGAAGGAGGAAATTTTTCATTTAACTCCACTTTCCTAGAGAGTATTTTATGTTAGTTCATGAGACTTCACCATGTAACTGATCTGCAAGAATCCCATAGTGCTTGATGTTAAGCTTAGCAATCCTGTAATATTTTATCTTCTACTTAGAACCATTGCACAAACTCTCAAGTGTTAGTGAAAGAGTGTACCTGTCTAAGTAGTTGGATCTCATACCCAGGCAGCAATTCCATCTAATGTCATTAATAGAGTTTAGGCATTTGAATAGAAAGGAAACATCTCTAGAATGACATTGGTTCAGCAATACAGCAAGTTCTAATCAGACTAACTCGGCATAATTCCATTTGCGCCTCCTCAATGGCTGGTGTGATAGTCAAACTTAGAGAGCTCCTTTTCATCAGGTCTGAGGTTTAACTGCTTATACGTGGAGGTAATGGCTCCCATATGCAATTTTCTCCTCCTCCTCACTCAATCCATATGAGGAGAACTCAACTGGGATGAGAACACTTCCCCACTTCTATGCTTGTCTGATTGTTCTCTTTAAATAGCTATTGATGCCTACAGATAGCGTTCTCTTGGTCACTGTCAAACAAGATGATCTAATCATCAAAACAAGATAAACTGTTCTTAACACTCTCAGTTGTTATATTCAATATGTAAAGCAGATACAACCTAAAGACCTTCTATCTGAACTATAGTTACCAAGACAATGACTATGGGGCTCAAGAAAATATCTACAAGAAGTCTTTGTATAAAGCAAATCAAATTTTCATTTTCACTTGACTACATATCCCTTGTTCTCAGGTTTACTGAACAAGACTGCCCAGCATCAATCGCACCATATATTGTGATAGTTATTTTCTCTGCTTGAGAGACTAGGATCAGGTTTGATATGAGAAACTGAAAGAGCCACTACAAATTGACTTGATTCTGGCTTAGTAGTCATAGCTGCAGGGTGCTAAGCCAAATGCAGAAAGAAAGAAAAAAAAAATACTGCCTTCTTCCAGGAACCCGTGCTCATGTGCATTCAAATATCAAAATGTTGTTTCTTAATGTTTTCTTTATCTGAAATGTTAAAGTGTTGTGAGACTAGAATTGAATTTGATGTCTTTTAACCTATTCATATGAAATCTGGATTTATTTGCTGGGAGAAACCCTACTAATTAGTCTTTAATGAAAGTAAAAGTAACCTGATTAGGATGGTCAGCTTTAGTGTCAACTTGACACAAACTAGCATCATTTGAGAATAAAGTATTAACAGATATCTGTCTATATTAGGTTGGCCTGTAGGCATGCTTTCAGGAGATTATTTTTAATTAGTTTATAGAGAAAGACCCAGCCCACTCTGGGTGTCACCATTCATTAGGCAGGGTTTCCTGAACTACCAAGGAGAGAAGTAATTGAGCTGAATTGAAGCAGACAAGCCAATGGAAATGATTCATTCATGCATTTGCTCTCTAATCTTGACTATGAAAGTGACCAGCTTCCTCAAAGTTCCTTCCACCCTGATTGGATATAACCTGGAATTGGAAGCTAAAATAATTTCTGTCTTGCCTAAATCGATTTTTGTCTGAATAGTTTACCACAATAGAAATAAAATGAGAATAAAGATGTTATACTTAAAGCAAAGAATATTATCTTAAGAACTACATAAAAATATTTTGAACCTATATTTAATCTAAGGACACTCTGAAAATAAACTAAACCTGAAAATAATATATGCTAGAGGGAAAAAAAGGAGGTAAGAAAAATGATGAGTTCTAGCTAAACAGTATTTGAGGAAGCACAGACACATTGGGAATGTTTTGTGGACAGTTCAAATAATTCATTGACTTTCCAGTAGTTACAGTGTCTCGTTAATAAGCTCATTACTCAGAACAGGAATAAGTCTTCTACTCCTTAATGGTGGTGCATGCCTATAATCTCAATGCTTGGGAGGTAGAAGCAGGAGAATTAGAAGTCTAGGCCAGCTTTAGTGATGTATAAACATAAAAGCCAGTCTGAGTAACAAGCGACTATCTCAAAACAACAATGAACACAAAGACAGACAGGGAAGACAAATAACATCTCTCATACTGAAATGCTAACCACGGGCAGAGAACACTGGAGCTCCACCCTGCTTAAAGCCCTCTTCAATTGGTTGTCCATTTGAATAAATCTGGAATCAAATAAAACCAAACAGCTGGGCACAGCTGTGAGGCATTTTTAATTGGAAATGCTGGAAAATCCCATTTCATGGGCTGAACAATTCCTAGATACTTAGCCTTTAGGTATGGAGGAAACGGACAGTCACTGTACCCAGATAACAAGCTGTAAGCTATTCTACTAAATTCATATACATATACATATGTATTATTATATATGTGTGTGTGATTATATATACGTATATATGTGTGCATATATATATGTGAGTGTATATGTGTGCATATATATATGTGAGTGTATATGTGTGATTATATATGTGCGTGATTATATGTATGTATATATATATATATATATATATATATATATATATATATATATGAATTCTATTCATTCTGTTCCTTTAGAGAACCCTGATTACACTACCCTGCCTTTGTCTCTCTGCCCTCCTGACTGACACTGACTAGGCCAGGTTAATGAGTAAATGTATCAGAGTGCATACATGTCATCATTGCTCTTTTCCTTGCATCTGGATTAAAACTCTCTTTCAACTCTCCTAAGGATAGTCCTGGAGTCACCTTTACATTCTCCCTTCCTGTCAACTTCCCTACTTGGAAACTAGATGAGTCCCTCATCTTATTAAACTAATGATGGCAACTTCTGAGATTTGGAGTTGGCCTTAGGAGAAATAACACTCTCCTATTGTGTCTCTTCATGACTGTGTCTACAGTGCTGACAACTGTGTGTGAACAGAAGTTCAGCCAAAGTTTGCAAAATAAAGCAAACCTGTCTGGTATATGATACACCCCAGAAGTTTGGGGTTGTCTTGGTGCTGCCCGTCAATGACCAAGGAAGCACAGGCCTTCTTGTCCAAACACAGCTTTTGACTCACCTTTGCCTATTGTTGTTAGCTGTGAATCACATTTTTATCAGACCTTGACCATCTGAAATCTCTGGCTCAGGCTTCTCCTGATCCTACGATCTGTCACCAAAATAAAAGTGGTTCCAAAAACTTACTGAATTCAAGATCTCTCCTCCCATGTATTTTACAAAATATCCAGATATTCTTATTATGTATTGACATATAAGTATAATAAAATAAAAAATAATTCACCGTGTTAATATTAGATTCCTCCTCACTGAGAAGGAGAAATAGAATAGACACTGTGGGTGAACTGGGGTGGGGGTGGAGAGAACTAGCCAGGAGTGGAGGTAGGAATGGGAATAGACCTGAACATGAGGGAGAGGAGGACTGGGATACAAAGGTTCAATCAGGAATGGTTATTTGACAAATAAATAAAGACCTAATATGGTACTGCCCATTAGTAGTTAATCTAGATCTGAATTCCTACTCTCTGTGTAATTGAACATGTTCTTCAATGATTGAAAAGAACAGGAAATGAAATTCACACAATCTACCCAGCAGCAGGCTTCTCTCATCAGTTGAAGAAAAATGTCAAACCTGCTACCTGCCCATCAGAGGAAGAATGAGGTTACATGAAATGTGAAATACCAGAGGCACATAGGGACCTGTGTCAGCTTTGGTGCCAAAATGATATCTATTCAGTGCAAGGTCCTAAAAAAAAATTATTTTCTTTCTTTGATCCCGGATTGTATCTGAGCCAAGTGCAGAGAATTATATTCCCAGATGGAAGATAACCTTCATGTGTTATCCCGAAGTAAGACATTTCAACCAGTCGTTCAAAAAGCATCCCTCAAAGATTCAAAAATTGCATCATGATACATGACTAAAACTATATATTTTCACCTCTGCAATGAACAGACATTCAGATGATAGGATTCTATTATACAATCTCAACACAGTGAAAAAAATTCTGTTCCCAGGTGCCACTCTACTCCCTCAATCCCTCCTCCTCCTTTCCCCCTTCTCTGAAAGTCTCATTGTTTTCAAAGCATTTCTGTCCACAGTCTAACTGCATTTCTGTCCTTGCTAACTGCAAAGTTGTGGTGATTCCAAAAAAATGGAGAATCCAAAAGACAGATTTGTTACAATTTCATGAAAGTAAGTACAGATATCTTCAGCCTTAGTAATTACCAAACAGTACACATTCCGATAAGAATAAAAGATCACTGATCCTATTTTAAAACAACACAATTTCTTAATGCCATCAATGTAGCTTAACCCAGAAATGTTGCTGATGACAACACTGTAATAACTGTGCTTCCTTTCTTTGGAACACATGTGGCAATACATGGTCGAGATCATAAAAGTGTTCTTACTCATTAACCCACTCAGGACAAAATGTATCCTTAGAACCTTTTCAAGCAAAACTAACATGTTCATGGAGATGCTTATTATCTTAAATACCTATAAAACACATGATAAAAACAGATAAAATGAACTTTTATATAAAATCTGGAGGGTCTGTCCAAGAGGATATCATTCAGATATTTGAAATTACAAATATAAACATTGTAAAATATGGGAACCAGGAATAATGGGTACTCTCCTGCAATTCCAGATTTTGCTTGTCAAAGACAGTAGGATTGGGAGTTCCTGGCTGGCCTTGAAAAAAAGCAAAACAAAACAAACATAAGGAAAATACTATCCCTAGAATAGTAAGCAAAAATAATATTAAATTGAGTGCTCAATATAATTACAATTGGTAAAGTAAACATATGGATAGAAGCAAAACAGGAAGTAAAATGTTATGAAACATGATTAAGTATGTTAAGAAGATAGGGAGGGAAGGGATTTATTTAATGAGCCCAATAGTAATGTTGTCATAATAATATTTTTATATATGAAAGTTTTGGAGGATAAGAAAAAGCGCTGTACTTCCTGGACATCAGAGTTGAGGTCTTAAATGTAAGGCTGTGTTTTGTTCATATCTGCACTGACCTGAGCCTTAATCTAGGTCCTTACAGAAGTTTCATATGCTTCCTTTTCAAACAATGCAGTCGATTCATACTCATTTATCAGTCTTAAGAATGCATAAAGGCATACATTCTCTCTCTGCAATGCCAGGAAGCCAAAGAATTTCATAACTGGGTTGCTATTTCCTAAAATTTATGGAATTCACCACATTTAAGTTTAGTCAGAGTCGTTAAAATAAATCTTTTGTTACCATGTTTCCTAATGATATAAAATGAAATCACTGCGCAATACTGATGCACATAGCATTGATGTCTGTGGCACTGCCTGGCAAATCCAGAACATGATCAGTGTTTCTTGGCCACCATTGTGACACACTGCTGACTTAGAAAAGAAAATGTAAGAGAATGATATTTGAGCATCAGCATTCCTCATAGGAAAAACAACAACTACAATAACAACAACTTACTCAAATATTCTGGGTCATCCTCTTTCTTTGAACACCAGGTACATTTGGTAATTCAACTATACCTCTGAGCTCTTGACATTAACCCTGTTTGGCCATTTTTTTCTCCACATATGATCCATTTCTTACTGACATAAATTGCTCAAAAGAGTATTCTCTCCTGAAATGCTTCTTAAGTCCACTGATATGGTTTAGTGCTAGACATCTCCCATAGTCTAGATATGAAGACTTGGCTCCCAGGGTGGCGGTTCTGAACGTACTGAAGATCTGTAGGAGGTAATGAGCCTTGAGTGAGGCTGTAGGGTCACTGAGGGTTTGTTCTTGACAGGGAAAGCAGGTCCTAGTGTCTCATTCACCACACCCTCACTTTGGGTTCAAGTCACTAAGTGTTTGTTCCTGGAAGCTTCTGACTCAATGTTCAACCCTCACCAGAGGGCAAACCATGAGGGATGCCCAATCTTATTTTTAACCTCCAAATCTTAATGGCCATCATTTTAAAATGCCAAGAAAACGAACATATCATTGCTTCATGGCTTCTAGAGTATTGTATTAGCTATTTTTTTTCAATGATAGAATTCTGGGTCTTGAATGGTGATGATTGTGTGGTGGGCAAAGTATAAGATTGTATTTATTATTAACTTGTCCTCCTTCTAGTGAAGACATTTGGAAAGTTCTTTCACTTACCTACTAAAATATAACACACAAGTATCACATGCTAAAATATATAATGAGAAAGCTACTCAGTAATTCTGGGACATCCCAAACAATAATATCCAAGTACAAGGCTGTCAATAAGGCTAGCTCTATAGAGATTACAAGGTAAGGACAATAGTGGTGAATAAAGAAATAAAAAATTAACATGCCTCTAAGATAAATTAATTTAGAAAAATTAGGTATGATTCTTAAAGGCGATCAACAATCTATAAACTGTCTCTGGAGTATAATGTTGTGAATTGTATTTTGGGTATTCTGAGCTTCTGGGCTAATATCCACTTATCAGTAAGTGAATATCATGTGTGTTCTTTTGTGATTGAGTTACCTCACTCCAGATCTATCCATTTGCCTGCAAATTTCATAAATTCATTGTTTTTAATACCTGAGTAGTACTCCACTGTGTAAATGTACCACATTTTCTGTATCCATTCCTCTGTTGAGGGACAAAGTGTGGAGTAGAGACTGAAGGAATGACCATCTAGAGACTGACTCACCTGGGGATCCATCCCATATACAGTCACCAAACCCAGACACTGCTGTGGATGCCAACAAGTGCTTGCTGACAGCAGCCTGATACATCTGTCTCCTGAGAGACTCTACCAGTGCCGGAGAAATAGAGAGGAGGATGCTCTCAGCCAACCATTGGACAGAGCACAGGGTCCCTAATGAAGGAGCTAGAGAAAGGACCCAAGGAGCTGAAGGGGTTTGCAGCCCCATAGTTGTAACAACAATATGAACTAGCCAGGTCCCCCAGAGCTCCCAGGGACTAAACCACCAACCAAAGAGCACACATGGTGGGACTCATGGCTCCCCCTGCTTATGCAGCAGAGGATGTCCTAGTCAGACATCAATGGGAGGAAAGGCCCTTTGTCCTATGAAGGCTGTATGCCCCAGTGTGGAGGAATGCCAGGGCCAAGAAGCGGGAAGGGGTGGGTTGGTGAGCAGGGGAAGGAGGAAGGGGATAGGAGAAGGGTGTTTTTCGGAGGGGAAACCAGGAAAATGGATAAAATTTGAAATGTAAATAAAAAAATCCAATAAAAAATAAAATAAAAAACACTCAAATGTTCCAAATAAAGCCTATTGCCCTAAAACCATATAGTGATTGTAGCCATTCAGACACCAAGTATGTGAGATAGTGCACTAACAGGCATGCCTACAAACTACTTCCTCTATGCATCTGGAGAGCATGTCATACATTGTCTGTATGCGGAATTTGTAAAAAAAAAAAAAAAAAAAAAAAAAAACTATAGTAAAAATCTTGTCGCATTTTAACCACTATGTCCACAATAGAACTACCAAACACTCTACACCGATGTGATTCCAATTTATGTTGCTCAGATACTCATGGAAGCATGGTCAAACTCCTAATGGGAAGTCCCTTTAAGAAAATCGTCATTCCCCACCTTCTCACCAGATGCCATCAACTGTGAAGAGAGCTACACATCAGCATCTTTATCACGATTTTAAGAACTCTCTTCAATAGCATCTTGTCTAGACTGTTCCTCCCCCAACCCCACCCGGTTGGTGGTGGTCAGGGGTTGGGCGGTATGGTCACAGAAGCTTCATTGTCTGTGGTCATTGATGCCACTGCAAAAGCTCAGATCATAGTCCTCAATCTGGTCCCCAGTGGCAGCACAAATCACTGTCATCAACATGCCTTCCAGAAGCAACATGATCTCAGCAGCAGAATGGACACCAACATGGTTGCCAGCAGCAGCAAAGACCTAATAAGTCTGTTGAGGAAATGTAATACAAATAAACGAACTGTTCTTTCTTAGATGTCTTGTTGCTCAGAATCAAGGTGATTCTGTGGTTGGGCAGCGTGTTTGGAAGCAGGACCTCTGCTAACTCCCGGTGGTTACACATCCCCCTGCCCTCAGCCCTCCCCTCCCCCAGCAGAGCAAGCAGCACAGGTGTCAGCCCCATGCCACAAGCTGGGACTGTGAGCCAAGCAGTGGCACCTTCAGGGCTCAGAGCAGCAGAATTGGCTCAGTTGGTGGCAATTGGACAAGATAGCCCTAATGGTGGCCCCAGACTCCCAGCAGCCCAAGGACAAGCCCTGCTCCACACACATGTTCCTGAGTCTACCGCAGCTCCACTCCCATGCCTGTAGCTCTCTCCACTCTTCTCTGCTGCATTTTTTCCAATTCCATGAAACCACTCTGTAAAAGCATCTTTCCATAAGACCTTTCTTTCCCCCAGTTGTCCTGAAGATACTGCATCCCCCACCGCCATGACTCCTCCCTTCGAAGCTTCTGTGTTCCAGCAGCTACCACCATCGTTAATCGGGGCTCATAATCATCTCTTTTCACATTTTTAAAATTGACTTAATTGTCAATATAAGGCCAAGAAAACTCCCGCATGGATGAAATTTCTAACCTCCTTTAAAAAGGCAAATAGTGAGTTGTAACTGCCATTGATCTTCTGGGCTTCTTGCTGCTACCTACTGAAGCTTCAAATGGCTGTTCCTTATAACCCAAAGCTCCCCACCTCAAGCAGCTTTCTAACCACAATTACATCGCCCACCTCCTAGCTCCTCAGAATGCTGCGAGTAGTCTAAGGGTGGGTCTCAAGTGCCACCCAACCCTAGGGACTTAATTCATGTTCTCTAATGCCTTGTCCTAGTCGCATTCATATTCTCTCATCTCCCTCCCTCCTCCCTCTACCTCCTCCTCCTCCTCCTCCTCCTCCTCCTCCTTCTCTCTCTCTCTCTCTCTCTCTCTCTCTCTCTCTCTCTCTCTCTCTCTCTCTCTCTTTCTCCTACCACTAGCTTTTAAATAACCTCCCTAAACCCACATTCTACTCTCTTGGAATAAGCTTTGGATAGTCATTATCCTCTCTCAAGGTCAGCAACTGCCAATCAGTGACTCCATTAGATTCCAGCATTAACACTGAAGCATAAGTACTTGCCTGCAGTCCGCGGGGTCCATCTAAAAGACCTTCAGGTTACCAAATGCAAACAAGGACAAAGCCTTGCCCAGTTAGAATGTACAGCTCATCCTTCCTAAAATCTAAAACTCCAAAATAACTGGTTCTTTCCGAGGTACATAGTCTGTGGCAAGAGAGCCGAGGCTGCCTTTCCCACCTGTTTCTGTGCGCCACCCATTCTGTCTTCCTCAACATGTGCATTTCAAGTGCATAAGACCTGAGAGTTCTTGCGAGTGTCATCACTCAAAAGCGGTTAGTTAACACCTCATACCCCTCACATCCTCTAAAGCCGAGCAGTGCTGAGGAGCAGAGGATAATGGAGACATTGTTTCACCAGCCTGAGAGAAACAGTGAGACCGGGGAAACAGCCTAGGAATCTGGAGACAAGAGATGGAGAAATGGATACAAAGTCTTTGTAATGAGATTAGAGTTAAAAAAAGGAAATGTAATCTCAAGAACAGAACGAACATTGGCTTCACAGCATCATGAATTTTTGGCTACCATCCCATTCTTACTGATGACATGGTACTGTTGCTATCTGAGTAGGGTAAGAGCAGAGATGAGACTGGAGTAAGAATTATTTTGGTAATGAGGACTGAATGAAAAGGTGCAAGTTTAGTTTAATTGAGTTTAGTTTAAAATATGTCAAGATTTGCAAAGCCAACTCATTCTGTGGAAGAAAAGCATCCACAGATCCCTGAGTTATTTTCTAAAACTGAACACACATTTCTTTAGATGCCTGTGCATTTTAGCCTATTGGCTGTAAGTAACGGGAATTCTTTCCTAACATAGCAGGTTTTTATCCATCTGACTGAACCACAACTACATGAAAAAAATATATATTCCACCTGTTCACCCACTTTCCTCTTCAGTTTTGTTTCAGCTTCAACTCAGGGATAACTAATATCTAGGAAAACAGGTAATAACAATGTCAAAAAATAACTAGTCAAATCATGAGAAAAATAGTATGAACTCCTTCTCCTTTCCCTACAATAAAAGCAATAAATGCATGGCATCATCTAAAAGCACACATAAGATGTGATGTTGTCTTACAGCTCTGAAGGGGAAAGGTTTCTGCATTACAAGTACTTCAAATGTTACAGCTCAGAAGGGAAATGTATCCTGGCCATCAGGAGCCACAGTATACCACAAACTCATGCTGCACAACAAGCTTCACGAGAGAGATTTATTTGGAAAGACACAAGAGGGTGGCTGCCTCTGCTTGGGTGATAAGGAGCAGAGAACTAGGTGGAAAGTAGGCTTATATCGAATTTTTTGGAGGAAAAGTTTTCTAGGGAGGAAATTTCCAGGGTGAGGATGGGTAAGATTTCAAGTTCTAAGCTTGAGGTAAGCTGAGGGACTGGTAGGATTTCAAGCTCTGGGATCTGTGGGTTTTCAAGATCAAGAATTGGTGGGTTTTTGAAACCCAAAATTGAGCTCTGACCTTTTTCCCACTGATGTATCAAAGCTTCTGAGACAGGGTCCAAGAATTTGGTTATCCCTTCCATCCTTCTCCTTCTAGAAGCTCATTAACATACAGGCTCTCAGGCAGATCACCTCAGTAAATCCCAAAGATGTGAGAATCAGCTGCACATCTCTGAAAGTATGTGACGGGGGAGGGTGGGGAGAGTAAAACTCACATTTAGAAATAAAGGCAATTAGCTGAACCTGACATGGTGGCTTACACTGTAATTCCAGCATTGGGGTGATTGAGTTAGGAAGACTGCCATTGAATTAGAGGCCATCAGGGGTGCACATAGTGAGTTCAAGCCAGCCATGGCTACGTAGTGAATTCTTGGCCAGCCTGGAGTCCTTAATGAAAGTCTGTCTCAAGAAACCAAATGAAACTAAGACAAACCGCTGTTATCAGTCAGTGCTCTGCAGTAAAGTTCAGAGCTTCTGTGACAGTTTAGTTCACTGAACAAACATCCATCCTGAGCCTCCTGAAGCTGTATTGTAGGCTATGCCCTTGAGACTCCCCATCCCCACCATGAAGACCATTTATCTAAGGAACTCCATCTGAACTTAGACGACGACCACTGTGCTGTATTTTTGGCTACTAGCTTAGGAACACAATCTTAAAAGTTCTTTCCTTTCCAGATGCAAGATATATCTAACTCTTTTCTTAATAATTTTCTCTTTATTCCTTTCTGTCTCTCTTTTTGAAACAAAAAGGTATCACTGTGTTGCCTGACTGGCTACAAACTTCTCCAGTGATGCGTTGCTGCAGATTCTTTAGTTTCAAGGTCATAATTTAAAACATTACTCCATTAGGAAGGATGAGGCCTTTGGTAGAGGAGAAAATGCCAGAACATGATTTCAATAGTTCTTTCCTCTTATCTCGCTTTCTTTGTCTTGATTTTTGAGACCATATCTCCCTATGCACCCTTGGCTGGTCTGCAACTCACTATGTAGATCAGGCTAGCCTTAAACTTACAGATATCTGCCTGCCTCTACTTCCCAAGTGCTGGAATTTAAAGATGTGAGCCATCATGCCCACAACAAGGCAAACCATTCAAGAATAAATTCACCAAGCAAAGAGAAATTTCAAATAGTTCACATTTTACATTTATGGTGATATAATATAATATACAATTAACTTTTTCTTGAAAATTTCTCACACCTACTTGTATATGCATGATTTAGTCTTACAGTGTTTATTTAAAATATATTTTATACTACTACATGGTTCACACATTAAGTATACCTAGCTATATAACGTAATGACTGCATGAAGAGACCTCAGGGACTTCTGTCATAGATATTTTCTCATTCTCTCCCACATTTCCTAAATTAGAAGGGTGATGGTTTGCAGACAAAGAGCTGAATTTATGTTCTTGATCAAGTGCTGAGAAAGACAGTAGGCAAGTTGCGAAGAACATGGATCTGGGAGAACAGTCTGGGCAGAAGCAGAATGACCTAAGTGTAGCCATGAAGTACAGTTGTTCAAAGCCACAGGACTGGTTATTCTAGCTTATTCTGACTGCTAATTGGTAAATACTTGCACTCTTCAGCTGTGTGTGCTTGAACCAATGAGACTGACTGGTGCCTGCATCTAGACATGTTAAAGGACTCAGGGAGAAATGGAAACTTGGACCCGGGACCTATGTCAATTGCAACATACTCTCTCCTAACCCTAGTCAAATGGAATGTCCCTGGAGGTGGACTTCAAGCACATAGTACAGATTAATAAATCCAGAGAAACAGGAGGAAGTGTAGAAGGTTGGAGGGGGGAAGCCAGGAAGGAGGAATGCTCAAGGGCAGCGGCAATGCTAGGGTGAAGAGAAGAGTCACCAGGAGAATGTATCATCTCTATTTTCTCTGTGGGAGCATGGTGCAAACACAGAGGATAGAGATTGAGATAAAAGAGATGAGGCTAGTAGCCACTTGCTTTGTGGCTGAACTGGGACTTTCTTCACATCATAGCAGGTGTTACTAAGGGTACCTGCAGGAAACATTCTGGCATCTTAAAGTGCCACCAATTCATTCCATCCTAGTCCATTAAGAAACCATTTCTGCCCTCCTTCATGAGTAATCATTGAAACCTGAATGAGCCTCATCCTGAGCAGACAATAGACAAAATCAGACTCTGCTAAAACTCCTGATTTAAAACCAACTCTGGCAGGAGCTGCAAAAAGGAAAAACTCTTTTTTCCTCTTGTAGATGTGAACAGAGGATTTTAGCTTTTTGCGTTGCCTATCTAGAAAATTTGACAAAGGGCCGGAAGCTGAATGTCCTAAAAGTGCTTGAGTACAAATATTCAGATCGCTTTGTGAGGTAGAAGACAGAGAGGGAACATGCCTAACACTGCATGTCACCAAATTACCCAGTGAATTATAAACATAGAAAAAAATCTATTTCCACTCATCATCATTCAAATGTTTATTAACATTTAATATTGCAGATATAGCTCTGGATCCCAGGTAGTAGTGGAAAATATGACAGGTTAGGTCCCTTCCTCACACTTCTTTCTGGAATCTTAAGAAGGTTCCATTTACATACCCCAAAATGCTGTCCTCACATGCCATCTGCTGCATAAACTGCAGAGCTTTTAATCACTCATGCCTTACACTTCCTTGGTTGGAGAAACCTCACGATAGTTTTTTGAGGCTAGTGTCTCCCTGATTTTTTTTTCTCAGACTGTTTTTCCTGTGTATATAGGAGGGCTACTGACTTTCATGAATTAATTTTGTATCTAGCTGTTTTGCTAAGAGTTTATCAGCTGGAGGAGTTCCGTGGTGGGATTTTTGTTTTTTTGGATCACTTATGTATACTGTTTTATCATCTACAAATAAAGATGCTTTGACTTCATCCTTTCAAATTTCTTTGATCTCCTTCTGTTGTCTTATTGCTCTTGTTATAGTATAGTACTTGAGGTCGTATCAAGAGAATGGATAGCCTTGTCTTGTTCCTGGTTTCAGTGAGATTGCTTTGAGTTTCTCTCTATTTAAGTTAATGTTGGCTCTGAGATTGCTGTAAGCTGCCTCTACTATGTTGAGGCACGCCCCTTAAAGATGCCTCATCCTATCTACTCAACCATGTTCATTCTGCCCGACTCATAATGATCAGAAATTGAAAACAACCTACATGTCCCTCCATAGAATAGATACAGAAAATATGGTACATGTGCACAATGTAGTATTACTCTGTCATTTAAAAAATATGACATCATGAAATTTGCAGGCAAATGGATAGAACTAGAAAAATCATCCTGAGAGAGGAATCCTAGACCCAGAAAGACATAAAAGACGAACAGACAGGCCCTGGAACACCCAGCACTAGATGGAATGTCTCCATCAAAACCATCTCCTCACAGCTCAGGATGAAGAAAGAGTGTAAGAGCCACAGGGAATGGAGGACCCCAAGAAAACTAGACCCTCTAAATCAACATGAGCAAATGTCACATAAACTCGGAGACTGAGGCAGCAAGTACCAGGTCCTCTGTGTATATATTATAGATTTCAATTTAGTGCTTCGTGGGATTCTTGAGGGTGAGAAGGAGTGAATCTCTGATTCTTGCCTTCTTTTAGGCTCTTTTCTTTCTATTGATTTGCCTTGTCCAATTTCAATTTGATAATTTTTGTTATATCTTACTATATGTAATTTGTTGTAATTTTTTAAAAAAATAAATCAATTAATTAATGAATGAAGACCTAGCCACGAGAGTAAATGTTAACAACTGAACTGTTGTTTATACCTAATAGGAGAGGGAAAACAAGTTACTATCAATGATATGACACTGGCTATAGCAACCGCTCCAGGACAGGCCTCAAGGTCAGGATACATATGATGGAATCCACAGGTTTTGGGGGTGGCATTTTTTGTTTTGCTTTGTTTTAAGTTTTGTTTTATTTTGTTTTGTTTTGTTTGGTTAGAGGACGTTGTTGTATTGGGTATTTGGGGGTAGTTGTTGTTGTTGTTATTGTTGAAAAAGAACTTAAATGTGAGTGGGTAAGGAGGAGGAGAAGATCCAGAAAAACTCAGGGAAAGGGACGAACATGATCAAAACATGTAAGCTTTTTTTAAATTAAATATAATATAAATATAACAAAATAAGCTGCAGAGTTAATTTAAGAAAGATACAAAGTCCTGCTCAGAACTCCACTCTAGGAATGGGTTTCTCTGAAGACAATATCCTAGCTCACAGAGAAGGCATGATGCACTGAATGAGTTTACCTACTACCCTGTGTAATGTCTAGGCTGTAAGGATCAGTTAATCTCCTTGTGAGACAGACTCAGTCACGCTAAAACTCCACATATTTGTTCTTCTCCCCAAATTATTGAACACATGCTACGAAAAAAAAAAAGACTCATGTTGAAATTTCGTTGTCATTTTAATAGTGCTAAGCAGTGAGGCCATTAAGAGACTAGATTCTAAGAGTCCCACAAAGGCTCACAAAGGATTCATTAGGCTGCTTGGGAGAAGAGTATGTATTGTGAGAGTGGTTGGTTCTCCTTCTCTCTTCCCTGCTTCTTCTATTCTTCACTTCTACTCTCCCTCCCTCTCCCTCCATTCTCATATTCACTTACCATCCCACCATAGCCATGGTAGGCAATATGGAGGCCCTTGCCAGAAGCTAGACTTCAGAACAATAAACCAAATTAGTTTCTGTTCTTTGCAATGTACCCAATATGTGATTGTCTGTTACAGCAGTACAAAATAAACTAAGTCAGCACCTGCTAGGGACAAAACACATGCACGATGGATGCTAAGGAGCATATGGAGAAGTTGAAATGCCTGATTCTCAGCTCTTATGGCCAACATTCAACTTAGTAAGCTAAGCCACCGTTATATCCAGGATCCTCAGCCCATAGGACATGCTTCAGCAGCTGCCAGAGACCCTCTGATCTGTAAACTAAGTCAGTGAAATAAGTGTCTAAGTGTACTGTGGGACTTCCAGCATAATCCACTCAGCACAGAAATAGTTTTCCTTCCTTTGCCTGTGGTCATCTTCCTCTGTCTGCTATTTTAGTCAAAATAGCATCCAAGCAGCCCTTCCAAGGCTTTCTTTCTCCATATGCTTCACATCCATTTGTTCACCTATCCTGGTTGGTTTTTAGGGCAGAGTTATTTCTTGTATGCAGTGCTTCTTGTCATTCCTTCTGCTGTCCTAAATATACTTCACCATCTATTTGTATTACCCAACACACCTCATCATTATGTTCTTGTTCTCCATACCCAAGACTGCCCTTCTAACTGCCACATAGCTACCATCTACACATTCCCTTCACTGTAGAGAAATTTCCTCAGAGTTGATACAGTCCATCTTAGAAGAAGCTCCAAGATATTTCTTTCTAAGGAGGTAAAGTTTCTATCCTGGAGGAAAGACCCTTAATACCAAGAAGTAAAGAACACAAAGGCTTCAGGAAGTCCCTAGAACTGATCAGATGCACTAAGCCTTTCCATCCCCAGGGCTACATAATCTATAAGGACTGCTATGAAATACTGTGAAACAAACTAAGCTCAGAGGCTCAGACTGGCCAACCTTTCTGCTCTTTTGAAACACTACTCAAGTTGATAGAGATGGGGTTTATCTCCACTGTGCTGTTAAATAGCATGCTTCAATTTTACTATGCTTATTTGTTAATATCTGCTAGAATACATGAGTACTGAATGGTAGTTTTATCATTATTCTTCATCAGTAAATAATGGGATTTTGAGAAGCATATTCAATGTCTTATCTTCTTCACATTTCTCACGCTTAGCACACTGCCTGGTACAAGAACAAATTTTAATGCATGCTTGAGTTTCAAAGAATAAATGAATGAGTGTGTAGAAAAGAGGAATGATATATAATACCTGAACAGTTAGGAATGATGTCACAGGCAGTACTGGCTTTGACATTCACATTTAAAATTGAGATAGGAAAGGACTGGAAAATCATATCAATAATAGAAAGCCTGCCTAGCATGCATTAGGTCCTGGGTTCAGTCCCTAACTCCACTCTCCCCACCCAGACTTCCTTCCATCTTCCTGATTCCCCAAGCGTGTGTGTGCTTTACAGCATCATTCATGTTGACCCCTTTACTTTTAAGAGTCTTGAAGAAAAGCTAACATTGAGGTAAAATATTATCTGTTCAATGAGGTCTGTCTCAGGATCCACAGCCTACTATCTATCACTTAGTCCAGCTTGATTCCTAAAGACAGACCAGTTTTATGGGAAAGTTTCAATTATTTACTTATTTGATTTGGGTCAAGATGTCTCCCAATCTCTATACCATCACCACATGTCCACTACCTATAATACTGTTTGGCATTTACTAGGTATTATCTATATGACCAAAGTATTAGATGAGTATTAGATGAACTGGAGTTCCTCCGTTACATACATACATACATACATACATACATACATACATACATACATAGGAACTGGAGTTCCTCTGTTACATATCTACATGCATACATTCATAGGAACTAGAGTATGTATATTGCACATATTTTACAAGGAGACAAAATTGTGAATGATGCTTATTTAAAAGACGTTAGTCTTTAAAACAGGAAGATACAGGGAAAGGACTCTCTTTCATAAAACTTTCTCCTATATTAAATTTCCACATTTTAATTAGTTTGTTTAAAACATACATTTAAGTAACCAGTATGGTTACTTCCAACACTATAACCATCATCAATTCTTATAAATTTCACATAAATTGTGCCATTCATTGTTTTCTTGGTTTGGTTACTGTGATGGTTAATAACCATCGATTTTATAAGATTTGGCGGTGCCTGGGAGATGGGCCCTCTGGGCATTCTTGTGACAGGATTATATCAGTTAGGTTAATTGAGATGGAAAAGCCCACCTCCTGTGGATGTCACTATTCTCTAGGGTGTAAAGGAGGAGAATGTAAGCTGAGCACGGGCTTTAGTTCATCTCCCTCTTCTTCCTGACTGGAAAAGTTATGTGACCATCTGCCCTGAGCTCTCACTGCTCCAACTTCTGTACCATGGGCTATTACATAGCATGATCCACATGATGGACTCTACTCTGGAACACTACTAAAAATGAGCCAAAATGGGCCACCTTCCTTTAGCTGCTTTTTTCTGAGCACTTTATCACAAGGGGAAAAAATAACTAAGACAGTTAGCATTCTTATATTCTTATCAAAGCACTGGGCATCTTTATACCTTGTACTCCATATAATATTTTCTAAAACTAGGATAGAACCATCCAAGTTTAACTCTCATATTTCTGCCCCTACACCAAAAATAAATGGAATTTAAAGTAGATCTACCTTGTTAAATTCAATGCAAAAAAAATATTAGTGAACAAGTATCAATGTATTCTTTTTCATGGAACATTGATGATGCTTTAGAATTTGGGGTTGAAAAATGTAATAGCATTCACACTCCACACATAGGGGCTATGATTTCAGGATATGTGCATGTGTGAATATGTATGGTACATATTGTAATTACAAAGGGAGTCTAAAATGAGGATTGAATAAACTTAGATGTAAAGTTTACTTTGGGATATGACATATAAAATGGTGATGTGAGAGCTATCATATTTAATGTTTGTTCAGTGCTGGATTTCTAAGTTTCTACCTTGTGCAGATGTTTAGAGTAGTGAATTTGACTGTGTAAACATCATATCTGTGCTGATAACATATACTCAAATAATTCAAGAGATACAGCTGTCACTCTTGGTCTCCCATTGCTTTCTTGTTCTTTATGGAAGTGTCTGTGCTGAACATTTCAGCATTGTGAGAATGAAGACGCAAAGGATTGTTTGGCTCAGTCTTGGAAGCATCCACGCTACACAGTGGCAGAGAGACTGTAGGGAAGCCGAAGCTCACCTCGTGGCAGCTGTGATGCAGAGAGAACACACATGCCTGTGGCTTTCTCCTTAACGGCTTTCGATCCATAATATGGTGCTTCCCACTTTTGGAGTGCAGGTCTTCTCTTTGTTAGCTTTTTTTTTTTTTTAAATGGCCTCACAGACATATGTGTTGATAATATCCAAGGTGCCTCTCAATCTAACCCAACTGGCTTCATTCTTGGGCTAACTCCACTTGCTATGTGCAGCCTTCCCGACGTTCTGTCTTCTTGACCTCTCCAACATCTCAGGATCAGTCTGCATCGCAGTTTAGGCTTCAGTCTCACAGCTTCCTGTGCTGCTATCTCAGGAGCTGAGTTCAAGGACGTGAGCTCTGTCATGGACTGCCTAATAGTCCAGTATGGCACTTGAGAAGTGGGTGGAAGCCTCTATCACTTTGCAATCTTTACAGTCTCCACAACTGCAAAACCAGCATCGTGGTGCAGATTTCTGCAACTGGTTCAAATAGTAGCTGGATCCCCTTGAACAGTGACTACATTAGTTCCTAGATGTTCTTATAATTTCTCAGCAACCCAACCTTCTCTTTTGACTGCCTACAAATTCTTGGGAAAGTAATAACAAGGACCATCCTATCTAGAGCAGTGCTTCTCAATTTCCACAATGTTGTCACGTTTAATAGTTTCTTGGGTTGTGATGACCCCCAACCATAAAATTACCTCCATTGCTCCTTCTTAAGAGTAACTTTTCCTACTGTTATGAATCCTAACGCAAATATCTGTGTTTTCTGATGTTCTTAGGTGACCCCTGTGAAAGGGTCATTCACCCACAGGTTGAGAACTATTGACCTAGAGATCCTAAATGCAAGAAAAGCAAGAATACTACGGAGAGCAGCAAGATCTCTGAGGAGATCCTCAGCATGGGAAATGCTCTCCTGGCTGAATTTCTTTTCTAGTTTCTTTTCCCTGAGTTTATTCTGAGTCACAGAACAAGTCTGCAATATAGGCAACATTGATAGGTATTGTCATCCTTGTACCTAAAGCCATTGAATAAGGTAAAAATCCTAAAGAGTAATGAACCTCCTAAGGGGAAAGTGGGAAGGAGGAGAAGGGAAAGAAAAGAGGTAGGAGAGGGAAGAGGAGCTTGGGAAAGCTGTGGCTATAGATACCTATGACTGTTAATCTCGACCTGACTTGTGAAATAGGTATTGGCTTCTCAACGGAGAATCTCCCAAATTAGTCTTACTCAAACTCTTCAGAAAACTGAAGAACAGGAAGCACTGCTCAACTTGTTTCATAAAACCAGTATAAGAAAACTCCAAAACCTCAAGTAACAAATGTTACCTTAATAGAGCTGACAAAGCCATAATGGCACCATTGTGACTACTCCTCCCTGAAATAATGTCTTGGGGCATATATAAATGACATTAGCCAAAGAGATAGCCTAAGGAACTGCTTGTAATGTTGCCCTTCCTAAATCTATGACCCTGTGAATATATCAGGGATCCTATGAATGCATTTTAGTGATTTTGCTTTATAGCAAGAAACTACAACCTGCAGGCCAAACCCAATCTAGGTCTGATTTTGAGGTTATCTACAGCCTAACAAAAGGTTTTTGCCATTTCAGGGTGCTTAGAAAATAAATAAGCATATAGGAAAAAGTAGTAATGCCTACATATGGCACACAAGGCCTAAGATATTTACTGTCTGGCCTTTGCATCCTTGTTAGAGTGATCTTTTTTAAATATTCATTTATTATTCTATTGTCTTGAGGACTTTGTCAACAACTAAGTCTCCGCTCACCTCTTTATTCTCTGCCATTTAGTTTCTATCTCCTACTGATAACTCTACACATACAGTAAATTCTCAGAAACATCCAATTGCCTGTCATTCACAAAGTACTAGTATATCTGCAATATATAATGACAAACAAGGCATGCAACTTTGACTTTGAATCCCTCCTGGTTTACAACATAAATGTTTGCTAGATGATGACGCCTGTCATTATGGAGAAGTCTTACCAGTGTCACATGAATAACAGTGATGAGGTGAGCCTGTGATGCCTGGTCCACTGCAATGTGCCTCTGCACCTGCAATGTCTGACTTTTGCAATATAGAAAATAACAGTATACTTAAGGAAGAAAAATGGTTTTCAAAAAGAATATCAATGGATAGGGAAGCAAATGAGGTATTACTGTGACTCTGTAGTAACTGTCTTTTAGTGTCTTAGATCCCCTATTTCCCAAAAGTGAAGCTTCTTCAGTCTCATGTTTAAAATAAAAATGAATACATGAGAATTAACAGAGGATAATGCCTGAGAGGTTTTATTAATGCATCCAAAAATAACTACCTATTTTAAAGTTAATGTAAAAATCTTCAAATCCAAAGGCTATGCATCTTAATGCGTGAAAAGGCATTACCTAACATTTACTTAGCCACTGACAATTATTTGAGTGCTAAATCCAAAGGAGTATAAAAAGACACTATAAAAATGAGTCAAGGGCAGTATTAATATTAATAAAAGAAATGAAATGTTCAACAAAATGCAAATGATGATATTCTTTTGGGTAATGTACTTGGAATATATTTATTTCATGAAATATAAAATGTAGGTGGGAAAAGACTAGAACATCACAAAGAACATCCATGTTCAATAAGATCAACATATTCATAAGGAAACATGGCAGCCAAGAAAAATAGCAGAATAAATTGTCTTTGAAGAAAAGATGTTACCAAAAGAGAGGTAGGAACAATAGGACATTTTTGTCTAGCCTCAGACCCCAAGAATAGACACATGGGGATTAGGTAAGAAAAGCACAAAACTCAAGAATATACTGGAAGGAAACAGGTTCAGAACTGGCTAAAGACCTAAAGAATGTAGGGTGGATAGAGTTGGCCCACAGAGGTATTTAATGACATGTTTAGAGCCAGTAGCTTTTCTATGTTGTTAGACAACATGGGGACAAGTTATAAACTAAAGAAAAGTATACATAGCATCCTTCTTGACAGATTCTATTACACAACGGTCACCTGGGACAGTAAAATTAGTCTGAAAGGGAAACAGCTGACATTGAGAAATGTTTAAATTTTGACTCCTCTTACTTCTAAAAACTAGGATTAAAAAGAAGGAAGGAAATCATTGCAGGAAGTGTTTCAATCTGAGGCATCTAGATGGCCCACCTCTTTGTACATATACATTTATCATTCTCCCTCATGTGTCTTGACCCAAGCACATTCTGACATACATACGTGATTAATTTTTCCAAGTGAACATACTTGCCAAATTCATACAAAATTGACCCATGGTCCATTATAATTTGTGTCCTTGTAGCCATAATCTAACCCTGGTCTCACCTTTTCTTGTGCCCCCTTTCATTTTTGTTCCTGAGAAAGGAATTGGAACCTTTATGTATATCTTGCCATAGTGGTAATTGTCATGGTTCATAAGGTGGCAACCAACAGCTGTCTAATTGGACGTACAGCCCATTCAGCAGGAGGGAAATAATGTCTGGAACTGGAAACTTAACTAACTTACTGGGTATAATGAGTTCATGGACTTTAGAAAAGAATCTATTACCACCACTTTACTAGACCATCACAATTCCTTTTTACACTCAACATTTTATTCATATATTCATGGGTAAGAGTAGCTACCATCCCTTACTAGGAAGACTCTCTTGACATCAAATGAAGACCATCACAAAAAAAGTAGAACTGGATGAAATGCACAGATCAATGGTTCCCAGTCCAATAGTTACATCTACACCATAGCTCCTGCATCTGTGATTCAGGAGATGTCTCAGAAGAGCAGGTGGAAAGAACCAGGATACCTGGAAGTCTTTCAAAACAATCTCTCCTAGAAATGGATGCATGAACAAGACTGAAACAATGGCAACAACAGTGAACATGGTAACACAGAGGTGGGGGGAGGTCGCAAGGCCCCACCGTCACAAAAAATACAGGTACCTAATGACTGATGAGAGAAAGACAATTAAACTGTTCCAGAGATGAACCCTCCTTTTGATTGTGCAAACAAGTGGTAAGCTCTGAAATTGTACACACAAAAACAAGAGAAACAGACTTAGTCCATCAAACACACACACACACACACACACACACACACACACACACACACGGAATGTCTACATACACCATTCTGTTGAGGTATAAAACTAAAGAGACTCTGAAAATAAAGTTTATTAATTAATAATAGGTCTTTTCAAAGAGTGTTTTATGTATTATTAGAAAAATATTGCTACTTCTTGAAGGAATTTATTTTCCAAGAATGAAAAAGTGACATGGAGTAACTCAGCCCTTAAAGGTAACAGACTAGATCTTAAAATGAAGCTATGAAGAAAACCTCAAGAAGAGATCTGTTAAACACTGAGGATTGCAGACTTCAAAATCATAGAGGAAAGGATCCTAGTCAGAAAGGTAGTCATCCAATCCATGCCTGATTATTTAGCAAGAAACCCATTTTCATCTTCTCCCCACCCCTCTGTTATCAAACATTCTTCCTTTTTTGTCCTTGGACTCCTGGGCGAACCTCAGTGACACTTTACTCAAAGGTCTCTAGCCAACTTATGGCATGCTCTTGTTGTATTGTCTCTCCAAAGCCACACAAAAGCACTGTGCTTTTCCAGAATGGGTCAGATCATAAAATAGTTTGCAAAACTCCACCTATTTTAATGAGTCACTAGCCAAAAGAGTACAAGGAGCAATGAAAGGTGCTCATTCACTGTTGCGGATAGAAAACACTGAAGGCCAAACCTTCCCTACACAAACCTAAGTCAATTGCCCAATTCGAGTAGCACCATACTACCCAAGAACTGCCAGATATAACCTCAGACACACACACTTCTGACCACTCCTGCTACTCCCTCCCTATAACCAAACTGCTTTGTCCCAAAAGCAATCAGGGCAGCTGCTATGTTGGCAACTTTGTGCCTGGAATGTAATGCCCCTAGAGAGAAGTGTGGTTTCCTCTCTTGCCTCAACTAAGTTCCTAGTATGTCACTCTTCCCTAATCAATCTTAAAACTGACTTTTTCATAGGTATCTCCCTCCTCTACATAGCCATCTCTATGATATATCTATAATTATCACATAATTAATTAGCAAGATAAGCTTTACTGACTTAGGTGACTTTCTCTCTTTCCTTAGTAGGCTGACACCTCCCATGAGACATGCTATAAGTAAACTTAAAGAAAAGAGGGTGGCAAGATGGGACAGTGGGTAAAAGTGCCCTGCTCCCTCACTTGAGGACCTGCATTTGATTCCTAGAACAAGTCTAAAATAAGGAAGAAGGAGAGAACTGACTTGTATAATTTGTCTTCTGACCTCTACATGTGCACTGTGGTACTGGCATACCCCTACATACACACAAAATGAATAGATCAATGAGGGAGAGGAGGAGGATGAGAAGGAGGAGGATGAGGAAGAAGATAAGGAAGAAGATAGATAATAGATAGATAGATAGATAGATAGATAGATAGATAGATAGATAATAAGTGGGTAGATGGATAGATTATAGGTAGATAAATGGATAGATAGATGGATGGATAGATAGATATAGATAATGATAGATAATAAAATGAGGAGAAGGATACAAAGCCTAGGAAGTAGGAAATAGTGCAGATGAGGACAGTTCCTCTTTTTAGGGCTTGGTAATTCATATTAACAACCGTGGTAGAGACTGATGGGTTGTATATATATATATAACCTGCTCCCCAACCCACCCACTCCTGTTCCTGGCCCTGGCATTCACTATACTGATGCATAGAACATTCACAGGACCTAGGGCCTCTCCTCCCATTGATGACCGGCTAGGTCATCCTCTGCTACAAATGCAGCTAGAGCAACAAGTCCCATAATATGTTTTCTTTGATTGGTGGTTTAGTCCCAAGGAGCTCTAGGGAAACTGGTTAGTTCATATTGATGTTCCTCCTATGGGGCTGCAAACCACTTCAGCTCCTTGGGTACTTTCTCTAGCTCTTTCATTGGTGACCCTGTGCTCCATCCAATGGATGACCGTGAGCATCCACTTCTGATGGTGTCTTAGTCAGGGTTTCTATTCCTACACAAACATCATGACCAAGAAGCAAGTTGGGGAGGACAGGGTTTATTCGGCTTACACTTCCACATTGCTGTTCACCACAAAAGAAAGTCAGGACTGGAACTCAAGCAGGTCAGAAAGCAGGAGCTGATGCAGAAGCCATGGAGGGATGTTCTTTACTGGCTTGCTTCCCCTGGCTTGCTCAGCCTGCTCTCTTATAGAACCAAGACTACCAGCCCAGAGATGGCACCACCCACCAGAGGACCTCCCCCCCTTGATCACTAATTGAGAAAATGTCTTGCAGCTAAATCTCATGGAGGCATTTCCCCAACTGAAGCTCCTTTCTCTGTGATAACTCCGGCCTATGTCAAGTTGACACAAAACTAGCCAGTACAGATGGGCATTTTTAAAAAGAAATATTTTAAGTCAAGTCACCAACTTTATTATGTTCTACAAATAGAATATTTAATCTTGTAATATTTACTAGTTGCTATCATAAATTCAAGTTAAGAACCACTGAGAAGAGACAGTTTCTTCCTCCCCACCCCCACCCCCACTACTTGTTAAAAAAAATCTCCAGAAACAGGTGTAGCTCTCTTCTCTGGATCCTCCTTCTGCTTGGTCTTTTCTGGAAATCTTTAGGATCTCAAGCCCTTCTGGATACTCCTCCAACATGTGGACCTTCAGTTATCTCTTATCTGCTTTTGGATTTTGATCTTTAACTAGGTATGCTTTCAAAGGGCAAAGATGGCTTCCTTTTCTTCTGTCACTTGTTTGTCCTTGCAGAGACCCATCAGCTGTACCTCAGCGCTGCTTCTATGAGGATCCTTATGGCCTTAAGTCTGGGATTGTATTTCTAAAGGACGTTGTAAGATCTGTTGCTGTCCTAAGGAAAACATTATTCTACAATCCACATTCTTCACTATTTTACACTGCATCTTCAATCGCAATTCTTCCCTGTTGGCATTCAACATACTCCAAAGAGGAGGGGAGCATGAAGTCCTATCCCTCCCTGAGGAGCTACTGGCCACTGATGGCTGCTAGAAGAGGGTACAGCTGTGGCTCATGCGAGGCTGACCATGGTTCAGAAGATAGCCACATGTGCAGGAGCACATGGAAAACACAAACTTGACTCTATGGATTTAAAAGCAAGTATGGAAACAAAGTTGGGTGCATGTGGATCCATGGAGAATTTGGAAGGTGAATATGATCAAAATACATTGTATGAAAATTTTAAAGAGTTAAAAAAAATAAAGTTTGAAGGAATCTGAGACTGTAACAGTTTCTCAAAGATATCTATCTCACTTATACTGATTTTAGAGGGACAAAAGGAAAACAACTACAAGAGAGGATGCTATGCCCTGTGGGGTTTGTCTCCCAGCCAATAAGTTACAGGCAACTTCTCACTACATGAAGTAATAGAGCAGAACAGGTCAAGCCATGGAAAACAACACAACATTCATATATTTTTTTTGTATTTTGTATTGAATACAGAGTCTAAGAATCTATTAAAACTTTAAAATAATCACTTGATATTAAACAAAGTTAGTTTAAAATAGACCCAAGCCAAATGTATCTCCAGAACTCAGTAGCATATGACTTCTAGAAGAAGACAAGAAATCTCAATAGTTCGGTGTAGGCCAAAAGATTTCTTAGACAGGATACAAAAAATATAAAACAGGTGACTGGGATGGGGCTCAGTGATAGAATGCTAGTTTAGCATTGTGCAAGGCTTATGAAAAGGGATAAGATTCAAAAAATTGAACATGAAGACATTAAATGACCATACACTGCTGATAAAAAAAAATGCAAATAGGTAGGGCTACTGTGAAACACAAAGTGGTAATGTCTTACAAAGTTAAATAAAAATGGCATAGCAATTGAACCCCTAAGTATTTACTGGAGTTGGGAGGAAAGTGTGCCCATATAAACACGCCTGAGTTCATGCATCTGCTAAGGTCAGAAACAATCTAAATGTCTATCAAATGCTAAATGGATAAAGAAATAAAATGGACTATCCTCTGCACAAAAGGAGTTCATTATAATGCAAGTGTTGATAAGGTTGGATCTTTAAGAATTAGACTAAGTGAAAGGAGCCAGACACAAAAGGCAGCACACCACATGGTTCCATCTGCATGGTCGCCAGGAAAGGCAAAGACAAAGAGCAGGTCCCTGGTTGCCAAGGGTTGTCAGAGGGAAAGGCAGTAACTACAAAGGAAACCAGGAAAAAAAATGGAATGAAAGAAATGGGGTTTTAGACAACTGAGAGTATCTGTCAAAACACATTGGATTTTACACTAACATGGTAAACTTTACATGTTCCTCGAAATAAATGTGTCTCTGTGGGAACAAGTGAAGAGTTCAGTGGAGACCACTACTTCCTTGAGGTGGAGATTTATAGATTCTGCCTTTAGTTTAAGCAGGTAGAGCATACTCAGTTGTGGCTTGGTACTGTATGGTGGAAAGCAACACTCTGACATCAGAACACGAAAATGTCGATATCACACGTGGGGCTCACCTTGGCTAATATCCCCATGAGTTCTAATTTTGCAGTATAAGTTTTTCTTCCTCTTTCTTCTGTTCATAGCAGGAAGTTTCTAGATCCGGTCTTGACTTTGGTTTTTATTATTCAAAGTATGCAGCAGTGTGTCCTTAGTCTGGTACTGAGAACATATTTGGGATCAGTGTGAATAAGGATGGAAGTTAACAAGAATTGGAATTATAAAAGCAAAGATTTCTTTTTTGATGCTGGAAGAAGCCTTAATATAAACACAGAAAGACTGTTGTAATCACAGAAAATGAGTCTATTTGAATACTTTACTGACCTGAATTTTCTTTGGAGACAATAATCTTACTCTAAAATAGAAGATGTATTTGTGTATCTTTTAGGAATACACATCATATCTATTTTAAAGCTATGATAAAATATACACTAATTCAACTGAGTTTCCAAGGATGAATCTGGAACACATGAAACAAAATTAATGATATGTATGGGAGAATGACCAAAAATGTTATAAAGACGTATCTATGAATCCAGAAGGGCATGAATGTGTGACTGAATAAGCAAGTAGATAATGGAGGAATAATACACTTATCTGCCATTGAGTTCCAAAGAATATGGATGCAAATATGTCTCTTCTGAGTAGAGTTGTGTGTTATTTATAGAAAATTCCTTCTAAGGACTACAATACAAAATGAAGGGGTGAAAATCTGAGGATCACTTCCTCAGCCATGTGACCAAGGTAATCAGTAATGATGGGTCAAGTTGCTAGAACGTACCGTTAATCAAGGGTGGTCAGAGAAATCTTCTTCCTCCAAATGCATAGCCCCAGTACAATTCTGAGAAAATACTTAGAGATCTAAGACACTTGTGTTCCTCTAAGTGCCCAAGGTTTTCAAAACATGGTCTGAGAATTAGTCATACCAAGAGGAGGCTACGGTAGTGGAGAGATAGAATTGCATGTGACATGTTACCTCAGAGAGAACTCGGGGCAGATAACAAAAGAAAAAACATTAGGAAAAACTGAAAATATGAATGTAGTGTAGAGTTTCCCTGAAAATGTCTCATTATTGTTTCATTAATCACAGTATATTCAAGTAGCTTGTTAACAGTAGCAGAGCCTGGGTTGGGAGTACAGGATAGCTCTGTACTATCCTTGTGACTGGTTCTCATTCTCACTCATCCTCCAGCCCCAAGCCACTAGACAAGCACTCTGGCCCTTAGCTCTGTCACTGAGTTCTGAGATACAACCTGAGCCCAATTTTCCTAGCTTAAATCCACTCAGTAGGTAAGTTTTATTTTTCAAAATTAAATGTTAAAACATTTTGAGCTCCCCACAGTCATCTATAGGATGGAACACAGGGCCCCCAATGGAGGAGCTAGAGAAAGTACCCAAAGAGCTGAAGAGGTCTGCAACCCTATAGGTGGAATAACAACATGAACTAACCAGTAACCCTAGAGCTCATGTCTCTAGTTGCATATGTAGCAGAAGATGGCCTAGTCGACCATCAGTGGGAAGAGAGGACCCTTGGTCTTGCAAACTTTATATGCCCAATACAAGGGAACGCCAGGGCCAAGAAGTGGGAGTGGGTGGGTAGGGGAGCAGGGCAGGGGGAGTATAGGGGACTTTCGAGATAGCATTTGAAATGTAAATTAAGAAAATATCTAATAAAAAATTTTTAGGTTATTTACAATTTCTATTTTCTTTTTTTTTTAATTTTTTTCAACTTTTATTAGATATTTTCTTCATTTACATTTCAAGTGTTATCCAGAAAGTTCCCTATACCCTCCCCCCTCCCGGCCCTGCTCCCCTACCCATCCGCTCCCACTTCTTGGCCCTGGCGTTCCCCTGTATTGGGGCATATAAAGTCTGCATGACCAAGGGGCCTCTCTTCCCAATGATGGCCAACTAGGCC
>CACVCL010031048.1:0-37593 GCA_902729485.2 Mus minutoides
ATGCTGTCTTCACAGCCCTGAGTGAGTCTCCCGGGTCACACACCTGATGGGGAGCTAGGCTCAGTCCACACCAGGTGTCTGGAGTCTTCCAGTCAGTCCTCTCAACCCACAGCCCAAGAAGGAAGAACATCTGGCCTGGCCTGGCCCACTGCCAGGGTCTCCACCGGCCATCACTGTAGCTCTAAAAATGTGCCCATGGAAGGAAGACTGGGCTCAGGAAGGTGGGCCAGCTTCCTGACTCTTCTCTTTCGTCTGTTCTCCCTTACCGAGTCTCTTAGGAACATTACGTCTTCTTGACTTCTCGCCTTTATAAAGCTTCTTGTAGCGCTCTGGAGACCAACTGGAAACACTGATAAAACTTCACGGGACCCACGGGGCTTCCTGCTGCATCTCTGTGTTTTCTGCACGAGTGCTTTCCTACAACAAAGTGGGTTCCTCAAGGTCCCTCACTCCAGCCCCCTCGACTGGTCACTCCATGCTCTTTCCAGCTCTCTGTAGTAACAGTGGCTGCTTCTCTGCCCTCCAGCCTTTCAGATCAGCACTGGCAACTCTGCTTAGCTTGCTCCTCAGGACCAACATTCTCTTCTCTTCTCTTCTCTTCTCTTCTCTTCTCTTCTCTTCTCTTCTCTTCTCTTCTCTTCTCTTCTCTTCTCTTCTCTTCTCTCTCTTCTCCCCTCTCCCCTCTCCCCTCTCCCCTCTCTCTGCCTTCCTTAAGATTATGTTATTCTATTTTATGAGTGTTTTGTATCTTTGTATGTCCATGTACCACATTGATGCCTGATGCCTTCAGTGATCAGAAGGTATTACATCCCCTGGTACTAGATAGAGGTACCGGTCGGTGGCTGTCAGCGTCTTTGTGGGTGCCGGGAATCTAACCCTGTCCCTCTGTAAGAGTAACCAGTGCCCTGAAGCACCACTGAGACATCTCCTTGGCCTCAGAATGATTCTTCAGCCTTCTTTTCACGAAACCTTTGCACTACTCGGGGGTCTCGTGGGTAAAGGAAGAGAAAGAAGGCGCAGTGTCCCAGATTCCTTCCCAGAAGCTCTGGAGAGTCCCTGGGCATCTGCACACTAAACACATGTGGGAAGTGAAGAACTGGAGGCCTTTCTTCATGCTGTTGGCTCTGACTCCCGTTCTTAGCGGGACTTACTGACGTTTGCTATGACTTGGCAATGGTGTGAAATGCTCCCCTACAACCAGAGAGTTAGCCACGTCTCCACTCTGGGGGCATAATCACACTCTCTGCAGTTCTTACTGAAGAACCAAATACTCAAGCACACTCTGGGAACTACTGAGTTTTGGGACACCCTGGCTTTGGCCCCTTTAAGTCAAAATATGATTTAATGAGACCGGTCCTGGGAATCTCCCATACTTGGACCCACAGTTTATAGAAACACCTTCAGTTCTATTTTTTTTGTTTGTTTTTTGGATTTTTTTGTTTTGTTTTGTTTTGTTGGTGGCAGTGGTTTTGTTTTTTTGTTTTTTGTTTTTTGGATTTTTTTTTTTTTTTTGGATTATAGCTGATGACCATGGTTAGAAACTTCAGCTTTCTCCAATAAGTTAAAGCTGCCATCTGTCTCAAAAGTGTGACTAAGGAAGGGTACAGGTTAAGTTACACCATAAGGACAGCCAGCTACTCTTTGTGGGCATTCTCTCTCTCTTTTTTTGTAAATTGTCATTTAGGAAAAAATAAAGAGAGGTGCAGGAAAGAGGGTAGGGTAGGGGACCAGAGTGTAGAGAACTTCAAATCTGTGGCCGTTTCTCCCAGTGCCCAAGTGGCAATTACAGCGGGTCAGTCGACCAAAAATGATGTCCTGCTTTTATGAATTTATAACCAATGCCCAAAATGCCAGAAGTTTCTTTTCATATGAGAGAGAGAGAGGGAGGGAGGGAGGGAGGGAGGGAGGGAGGAAGGAAGGAAGGAAGGAAGGAAGGAAGGAAGGAAGGAAGGAAGGAAGGAAGGAATTCAAATAGTGGACAAAACCCCACGGGCTGTCTGTCTGCACTCTAGCAGCGACAATGTCGAGAAATCAATGCCCAGAACCACAAGGCAGCTTGCAGACACCTCTTGACCCTGTCACTTCCTGAGTAATTAAGAGGCACTGCAATTCTCAGCCACTGTCGGGAGCTGAATGTATATGGATAGGTAGATATATATGTCTTTAAAAGATTCTTTTTCTCCAGCCTTGGTCAGGATCCCGCCAAAGAAAAGGGAGGGGGGAGAAGAAAGGCATTTTGTCCACAGTCCCGTGAAAGGAGACATGAAAGGAAAAAAAATCTAAATTTTTCATTGCAGTCTGCTCCCAACGTGGGAAAATGGTGCAGACAAGAATGGATGGCTTGTTCACTGGTGGGATTTTTTTTTTCTTCCCTCCCTTGACAGATCACCTCAGAGAATGTGCGGCAGGCAGCAGGACCCCCTCCGTCTCTGTTCTGCAGATGCTACAAGTACAAAATCGCAGACTCCAGGGGCTGCAGGGCAGGTTAAGCCCCTACTTTGCTTCATAGGGCCTCAAAGGGGGTTCCTTCCCTTCCTCAGTTTCCCCAAGTATGAGAATCTAGGCCAACCTGTTCATAGCTTTTTCAATGGTTGGCATTCACGGAGACCTTAATAAATGGTTCCTCTCCGTTGACCCCAGCAAGGAATCGGTAACACTTGAGGCTGGGGTAGGGAGTAAGAAGCGGGCCTCCCCACTTGCCTGTGAAATGACAGTTAGCAAGGCCATTCACATCCATGGGGGCCCGAGGGAAGAACACTGGGAGGAAATCATGCAACCCCACCAGAGAGGGGGGTGTTCTAAAAGGCTCTCCCCAAGATGCCTGATAAGGCTAAATCTCTTCCCACTTGTCCACGGGGACCCACTTACAGGGCTGACCACACTCTACATGGCAAAGTGATGCGAGCTGTCTCTCCACCACAGACTTTCTTTAGGAGAAGGAAGCAGATCCTCAAAGAGTATCTCTGTGTCCCCCTCAGCACCACGTCCATCTTCCACAGGAGGAAGTCAGAGGCTTGATTAAGCCAACATTCAAATGTAAAAATAGAGCCCTTTATGGATTTGATCTAATGCTTTATTATGTTAATTGAATTCCCCCCCCCAAAAAAAATTGCATGAGAATTTGCATGTAAGACTCAGAGGGTCTCTGCTCCTAGTTGATTTTGATTGGTAAATAAAGTTGCCAACAGCTAATGCTAATGGCTGGGCAGGGAGACATTTGGACTTTAGGATTTCTGGGCAAGGGTACCAAAGGAGGAAGAAGAGACAGAGCCACCATGCCAGAAAGGGAGTAAAGACCAGGCCTGAGAGGTGCAGAAGAGAGAGCATAGCCAGCATGTCAGAGTCAGGGGAAGAGCGGCCCCAGGGAGGCTCCCCTGATTAGGTCTAGGGCAGCAAAACTGGAATATAGATTTTAGTAAGAAATAGCTCAGGAATATTGGAGGGGAGGTGTTAGCCACGTGGAGGTTTTGGAGTGGCCCTGCCAATGAGCTGTTTAAGGGATATTAAAATATAAGGCTGTTTGTGTGTGTGTCTTTCATTCACGAACCCAGAATATTGGGGTGGGTAGTGACATCACGCTGCTGCTGGGTCGACTTGAGCCAGTTTAATTGGCATCTGCAACAAGAGCCATAGAGAAAAGCACACCAGCTGTCTCCACTGACCACTGCTACGGGAAAAGACTTTGTTTTGTTGGTTGATTTCTTGAGACAGGGTCTCTCTCTTTGTAACTCTGGCTGTCCTGGAGCTTGCTCTGTAGACCAGGCTAGCCTTGAATTCACAGAGATCCTCCTGCCTCTGCCTCCTGAGTGATGTGATTAAAGGCGTGTGCCGCCACTGCCCAGGAGCATAAAAAGATTTTTATTGAAGCAGACATACTCTAGTTGCATCATTAAATTCTGGGCAGATTTTACACACAGACAAGATCCTGGGTCTCTCGTCTCTCTAGGCCTACTGCTATGTCGACAGACCAAGAAAGTCTGAGAGTTTTAAGGAGGAATGGTGTCCATGGGGGTTTCCTCTTCAGTCTGCCAACTCTGGCCCCTGGCATGGAGACCTCTATGTATTGTGACTGTTCCTGGGGATTCATTGGACAGCTGCTATGGGTGACCCATAGAATCCTCAGAGTATCAACAGTCTGAGGATAGCCCAGTGGCTACTGAGCTCCACAGATGTAGCTGATTCTGATCAGTGGATTTATTAATTTTATTACACTCTAACTAATTTAAACAAACGTAAGTAGGCTGTGTGTGTCCAGGAGCTGCTGTGTTGGTCCTCACAAGTCCTGCTGTACACCCACATCACCATCATCCAATAGATGTATAGGCCTTATGGACTGGGGTTTTGGAAGCCCTGAGTGCTTCGGGCTGGATGCCGTCCAGAATGCATGACCGAAGCCCTGAGTTTGATGGGCAATCAGGTATGCACAGTACACATTGTAATCCCAGCACCAGGGGAGGCAGAGCAGAAGAATGAGAAGTTCAAGGCCATCCTCAGCTATGTATCGAGTTAGAGGCTAGCATGGAACATCTGAGACTCTGTCTCAAACAACTAAAATAGCATGATTGTATTGTATTTATTAATAATCCTATTGCATAAGGCTATATTGTCTAAGACTGAATAATACTATAAACAGACCAGCTAGAAGCTGAAGTGGCATCTTAGCTCACACGTGGTGACCTCCCAAGACTCTCTCAAGATTGCCTGGAGTGGGTGGAAGAACAGACCCTGAGGTAGCCTTTAGTAGCATGGCTCTCTCCTGAATAAATCCTATCCTGGTACTGAGGATGCATTGCAGCAGCAGCTGACAGGGTCTGGGTCACACATCCTTAAAATTTCCCCAGGCCCCTGGCACCACCTGTCACACAGAAGACGTTACAAAGGTGTTGCTTTAGCAGACTAACAGTTGAATTTAGAGGTTGTTACCATTGTAAGCTAGGGTCTTTAGTAACTGAATGCTTCTGCTCTTTCTCATATATTGAAGCCTGATCCTAGTCTCCTGGAATTTGTGGGGGACTCCTAATTAGGTGCATATGAGGTCATAAGGAGGGAGCCCCTGTGGTGGGGGATCAGTGCCTTTCAGAAATGGAAGCAGCTGCAGCTGTAGTATCCCTCTATCATGTCAGGACACAGTGAGACAGTAGCTCTCTATAACCCTGGAAGAGCCCCTACCAGTTGCAACACAAGGTATCTTGATCTTGGGCTCCCCAGCCTCCAGAACCATGAGGAATAAATGTGTCTTGAGCAGCTGGCTCTTGACTGCTTTGTTACAGTAGACTGAGTTCATGCTCGTCTTCAGGAAGAACATTAGATACTGGCTTTTGGACATATTAAAGGAACAAAACAGAACCATACATGTCTGTAGGCACTATGGAGCCAACACAGTGTCATCCCTGCACGGTGAAAAGACACGGCCAAGTACTGAAGAAACTGACGTAACACCATCAGTTCCATTGACACAGACAAGAGACAATCGGCAAGCCAGGCTCAGACAGTTTTAGAGGACAGTGACATCTGGGTATCCAGGAAGCCTAGTGGAAGTATGGGTGAGAGAAAAGGGTAAAGGCCAGTGAGCAACCAATACAGGCTGAAGATGACGGGGTTAGTGAGGAGTCTAACCTTGTAAGCAGTGCGCTGAACGGTAAGGCTGGAACTGAGTGCTGATCTGGCCAAAGCACTGAGGTTAGCTCCCTGCTCCTGCGACATCCACACGGCTCTTTGGAACTCAGGCTTAAGTCTGCAATGCTCTAGAGTAGTGTGTGTTTCTAGCTTCTGCATTCCCTGCCCCCCACCCTGATACCACTGGACCCCAAAGTCTCAAGTCCTATGCCCTTTTCACACGAGTGAGGGTGGACAGCTGGACAGTGTGGCCTCCCAAGTGGCCGTGGGAAGGGGCCACGCTGTCCGCTCCCTCCTCAGTCTTCCGCCCGCTGTGAAATCCACATCAGCTGGAGATGCCCACGAGGTCTGTTTCCATCTGTTCTCATTCTGGCTGGTGAGAAAGGCTCAGAATTGGAGAGGCCAGTGTGTGTGTGTGTGTGGGCGGGGCGGGGAGACAGGAAGGACCCACTGCAAAGGCATGCTCAGCCTGCCCCGGGAACAGCTGCCCTGGAGGCTCCCCTCTTCCCGGCAGTTCTCCAATCACCCGTTTTGTAGCCGGGCTGCTAATGATGCAATTAAGTTCATCAGGGAACATCTGTTCTGAATGATCGGACCACTGACTACCCTCTGAGGGAGGCTGGACTCGAGTAACTAAAGAACCGGGAGCCAGGGGCCTCAAAACCAGCCCTGCGATTTTATCGGTCATCTCCAAACTTATCTACAAGTATCCTTGGTGACTCTGTCCGCATCTGAGGACAGAGGTGTGGCATGCCACAGTCCATGAGTCTCAGGGCACTGACAACACCGCCCCTCAGATGCTCCTTTCAGCTCTGGAGACTGGGGTACCCTCCCGAGCAAGCACCACATGGGCTGCTGTTAGGATGTGTTAGCAGTTTCCTCGGCTTCTGGTCTATAGGCAAAGGCTCACATACAGATGTTTGTTCTGGGCCAACCCCCAGGCTCAGGAGTGAAGAAGTATGGGACTGAAACAGAGGAGAGACATGTGAGGAATAGTTGCTGAGCAGCTACCCTTGGGGGTCGGGTAGGGGGAGAAGCAGGGCCTGGTTCCTTGAGAACTTCTGAAGAACTCTGAGAAATTTACCTGAGAGCTGTCTACTCCATAAGTGAAAGAGGAAAGCGTTAACCTAAAGGCTTCTGTCCTCTTGAAGATGTGCACGAGGGAGTGTCACTCTCATGGGGGTTAGAACGAGAGTCCTGTGTGCTGTCACCCCAAGGCAAGGTGCTGGTACAGCCTGCAGGCTGCTGAGCTGCCTCTTGCCTGCAGGAAGAGAGAGATGGCAGGATCCTGATACCAGGGCTCTGTCTTGGGGATCCAGGGCACAGACTATATCTGTGCTCCCAGGCTACACCTTGGATTCTCCTGGCACTAACCTTCTGTTCACACCCTATCACTTCTGTGGCATATTACTACAAATCAACAGCTTGAAGCAACACTAATATGTGTGTGTGTGTAAAACACTAATATAATATAGTACATATTATATACTGAACACTAATATATACCATTGCAGAATATATTAATGTATTAAAATATAACAGTATAGTAATTCATTATATTATATATAACTTTATATTTTACATATATAACATATATTGCAGATATTATATGTAAATATAGTATATTAATATATAGTATGTAGTATATTGTATATATAACACTGACATATATCTAACACTAATATATGATATATTATATATGTGTGTATACATACTATATATGTATATTGTATATATAACACTGACATATATCTAACACTAATATATGATATATTATATATGTGTGTATACATACTATATATGCACACACACACAGAGTATATATGAGCCGGCAGCCCATGGTCCATATGTTCTCACTGGGCTAAGTCAAGGTGTTGCCCAGGGTGTGTTTTCACTCTAGAGGTTGTAAGAGGGAGGCAGTACTGCTGCCTTCCCCAGGCTTCTCAGGCAGTCCTTGGTTGACCCCCTGACTCTATCTTCCAAACCAGCCCTGGTTGGTAAGTCTTTCTCGCACAGTGTGCTCTGATTCTAACTCGAATCCCCTTTTATTATGAGAATTCTTGTGAGCCGTCTAGGAAGTCCAAGCTAATTTCCACATCTTAGGCCAGCTCACTAGCATGTTTAGCTCCAACTGCAGTCTTTCCTTCCCGTTGCACATAATATCATAGCTACAGGTCCTGGGACTAAGATATGAACATGTGCTAAATTAAAGAAAGGTGCTGCAAGCTTTCAATCCCAGCACTCAGGAAGCAACGGTAGGCAGGTCTGAGGCCAGCCTGGTATACAGAATAAGTTCCAGGTCAGCTGGGATTGCATAGAAAGTGTCTGTCTCAAAAAGGAGAGGGAGGGAATGGAGGAGGAGGAGGAAGAAGAGGAGGAGGAGGAATAGAAGGAAGAAGAGGAGGAGGAGGAAGAAGGAAGATGAGGAGGGAGGAGGAAAAGAAGGAGAAGGAGAAGGAGAAGGAGAAGGAGAAGGGGAAGAAGAAGAAGAAGAAGAAGAAGAAGAAGAAGAAGAAGAAGAAGAAGAAGAAGAAGAAGAAGAAGAAGAAGAAATGTGTGTTCAGTGCTATTCTGCCTGCCTTAGACAAGTTTCACCTTCTGTGACAAAGTGAGGTTTCATCACTCACACAGCACAGAGAGGCAAACTGCCTTTACTGTCTTTGGAGATAAGAAGGGAGAATCTGCCTCTCTCTGGACCCCCCCCCCAATCCCTCTCTCTCCTGACATGGTGGCATGCCTGTTGAGGCTAATTCAGTCCCAGATCATGCTGGAGTCTGTGGACAGAGGCTAATCATCTCTACAGCTAATTGAGCTGCACTCCGGGCTCAGCTCCTTCATCTGGTAGGAATGAGGCCTGGGGCAGGCCCCATAAGCTTCCTGCACCTTCGTTAGCCCCCTCTGCATGGCAAGGGGCACTGATGACTAGAGAAAACAAACAAACAAACAAACAGACAAACAAACAAACAGCTCTGCTTTGATTCATGCATGAAACTGATGCAGGAGGATTGCTCTGAGTTCCTGGCCAGCTAGAGTTAACAGTGTGAGACCTTGTCTCCAAACAAGCAAACAGATAATAGAAATCACCACTCAACCTGCTAAAAGACCAACCGTAAGACTGGCACTCTCTCCAGTCAAGAATGAACCCTAGAGCAAGATCAAGTAAGGGGTGGGGGAGGGAGGGAGCAAGGGGGCTTTCCTCAGAACGGCAGACACGGTGAATGTTTTCAGCCTTGGTCTCCTGGTACGAACGAATGTTTGAAGTACAATTTAGAAAGACAGCCATTCACACTCCTTTTGGTGTGGGTCTAGCCCAGGCTGCCCTTCTTGAGCATGGATCTTGTGCTATGCTCTGTCATGCACTAAACGATGAGCTTACCTCCCACCTGTGGATAGGACAGCACATCTGACTCAGCCCTCCCCCTCCCCCCCCCCCCCCCCCCCCCCCGTAAGACCCAGCAGTTTGTTCTGCAGTTCTTTGGTGGTTTTCCAGAAGTATTTGCTACCTCTGCCCCTCCCCCGTCTCAGTCCCTTGGTGGAAGGGAAATGAGGCTCAGCAAAGCAGCCTGCACAGGGCCATTTCTTTGTAAGTCACTACGGTTACAGGATGTTGGCACAGATGAACTTCACCAGCGTGTTTAAAATGCCTATGTGACAGTGCCTACGTGCTCCTGCAGAGCAGTCCTGAGGGTATCCGTGGGCTGGCATCTGGCTTTGTCTGTGTCTTGGTACAGTTTGAGTCTGAGGAGCCCCTTTTATGAGAGCATACCCAGTTCCTTTGGCAAGTACTCCAGGAAGTGCTCCCGGCTGGTGCTCCCAGCGAGTGCTCCCTGTTGTCCCACCATGTGGTACACAACTCTCCTGCCCTTCTCATATTCCCTTTGCTTAGCCATTGTGGCACACACACACACACACACACACACACACACACACACACACACACCCTCGCCAGCTTGTCAGGTCTTCAGGCTCAGCAGGCAGGATGCCATGATTCTCTGAAGTAAGCCTGACAGGCCAAGCATTCACATTCACAAGGCTGTTTTCAGAGAAATACTCAACTTGGGAACTAAGCCTTTTTTATCCCTCTCCTCCCTTTCAGCCCAAAGTATGAAAACATCTTTTACGTACTTGCCTGGAAAAGGATTTCTAAAGAGAAAAATACCACCCATGCCCTGTGATTGCAGTAATTTGGTGTTTAAAAGCACAGCAAAGGGGAAAGGGAAGGGATAGAGAACAGAACAGAAAAGATTAAAAAGATGGGGGGGGGCTCTCTGAGACAGCCAGCTTGGTGACCCTAGTGTTCAATGAGCTGGCTTTCCCCCTAGTCTCAGAAAACCAGCACAGGCTGGTTCGGTTCCTCAGAACGGTGTCGGAGGACAGGAAGCAAAAGAGGCAGCTGCCCAGACCCAAGGCTCGGATGGGGGTGTCATTCTTCAGGACACCTTATACTGAGCCCTAGGCTTCTCGTTTTCACTTCCCATTTAGTAGAGGCCTGCTTCCCCTACCTCCTGGGCAGAGTCTCCCTTGTCCACTCTGAACATGTAAAGTCAGTCTGTAGGGATAGCCCTAGAGAAAGCCCAAGCAGAACGCCTTGTCCTGAATCACCGAAGATTTCTCTCTTATGAGACAGTTTCTGCAATACCATTGCAGTCTTCATGTTTGGGGCAGGACACTGATGGAGCCACAGATCTGCTCATACCTGATGAGATTTGCGCTCTCCAGGCTCTGTCCCGTGAGTGATTGGAGACAGAGCAGGAGCAGTTTCAGTTTTAAGAGTAAGATGGGCTTGCCTGGGATAGCAACCTTCTACCTATTCAGCAATCAAGCACCCATGTGACATGGTGTCCTTTCCATTCCTGACAGACTGTGGGATGTCACAAGTCCCAGCAAAGAGCTAGGGAACCATTTTTCTCAGAGGGTCTAAGTGTTCAGGGAGAATTCAACATGAACCTAGGGGAAGGGGACTCCCAGACTAAACAGGTACATTTTAGGACTTTGGGGACAGGGGACAGGGAGACCTGCCATGTGAGGCCCACACGCAGCTTGTAGGGATATGACAACATGAGCGTGTCCTCATGCCACTGCCGACAGCTAACACCCACTGGAAAGCACCGAGCCGGGCCAGCAGCAGGCCTGGGAAATGCACCCTTAAGGAAAGAACAACAGAAGGAGGTTTCACACTCTGCTCTAAAGCAGGTATATTCAGTCCCGCTCCCATTGGCGCTGGAGTCTACAATAGGCTGAGATACTAGGGGTGAGGAAGCCAGCCAGGTAGTGCGGTCATCCCTCGAAGAAGTAGTTCTTCTGTAGTTCACCTGTTGTCCTTATCCCAGTTCTCTGGGTGAAAGGTTAATGTGAAAAGGCCCTCTTAGGTACAGAGCAGAATGTACCCGACAACAGGCACTCGGCCCTCACCAGTTGGATTCCTCCTGAAGTATTTAGCTTTCTCCTGCATGACTGAAGCTGAGACTAAGAGGACGTTTGTGACCTCTGAGTAGACAGCGGAGAGAGGTGTCTGAGTAGGATACCTAGCCTCATTCTGACACCCTTGCAGAGAGCATCAAGACCCAAAGCCATGCAAGGAGGATGAGGACACACCCCCACCTCTGGTGTCACCCATCTTCCTGCCACCCCAGCCCCAGCTCAACCACCCCGCTCTCCTGGGCACAGAACGGATGAGTCATTCACGAGGCTGAAGTCATTAACTCAGGAAGGAAGCCACGCTAGCTGCCTCCTTCTCTCTCAGTTCTTGCTGCCCTTGCAAAACACATGAGTAACCAGACATTCCCAGAGACCTCGTTAAGACCATTGCCAAGAAAAGTGTCTGCAGCTCATCAGCTAGTAGAGAAGCCACGCTACAGGCCTTGAATCACGCTGGACCCAGGGGAAAGCAAGGCCAAACTTGTCTGAATCCAGCGTTGCATCACAGAGCTGAGCAAGGAGAGAGGCTTACCCCATCACTCAGCCGGGCTACCCCACCCATAGCTGTAGCTGGGACTGTCCCTTTTGGTGGTGCCCCCTCTGCATCTGGGACCTGGGGAGTCTCAGGGGAAAAGAGTCAGGTATCTTATGAGGGACACTAGACAACAAACAGGGCTCAGTGGTCCTGTCTGACAGAAACCAAATCCCACAATGGCAGTGACACTTGCCCAAAGTCAAACAATTAATTAGCAGACTAAGGACAGAAACATTTATCCCTCAAAGTTCTGTCCCCCACAATCTTCCCTGCACTAGATTACAGTGACAGATAATGTCAGGTTTGTCATTAAAACAATGAACAAGCAAACAGGCAAACAAACAAACAAACAAACAAACTCAAAACCACCCAAGGTCTATCAGTAGGCAAAAAATTAAGCCAGTTGTTATAGCACACAACTGATAGGATATGCCAAAAGATGGAGGTAGGAGGATCATGAGTCCAATGCCAACCTGGACTGACCATTTTGGGAAACTGGGCAGATGGCTCAGCGGTTAAGAGTATTGGCTGCTCTTCCAGAAGACCCAAGTTCAGTTCTCAGCACCCACATAGCATCTCACAACAGTTCCAGGGGATCCAATGCCTCCTGGCCTGGATAAACACATGTGGTACATATGCAAACATGCAGGTAAAATACCCATACACATAAAAGAGAAAAGAAAAAAATTAACGATTAAATAAAAGGAAATGCTAATGGGCCATATACCAAGACTGGTATGGGACTAGAGAGATGGCTCAGCAGTTTAGAGCACCGACTGCTATTCCAGAAGACCAGGGTTCAAATCCCAGCACCCACATGGCAGCTCTGTCCTTCCAACTATCTGCACCTCCAAGACCTGGCACTCTCACACAGAGGTACATGCAGGCAAAATGCCAATGTACAAAAAATTGCAGGGGAAATCAAACTATTAGGGGTTATTAATTAGACATTCAGACCTCTTACCCTAATTTTCCAGCTTCTCCACCCTTCCTCCCCAGCTGTGTCACCGCTAGTGTGACACATGCCTGGTGTCCTGTCTCCCAGCCTGGGCTCCTTGTGTGTGGACTGCAGGGCTCTCATCCGGGCTGGTCCTTCATATGGACCATGTATATCTGTGGGAAGACAATCCTTTTTTTTTTCCTGAGGTCCTTCTTCCTTTCATTTCTGTGCTCATTCATTCATCAATTATTTACTGCGTGTTCGTGTGCCAATCTCACTGGTGGTATCACAGAATTTAGAATAATTTTCTTTAAAAGAACCAGAGAGAAAAAGTTACTCCCAAACGCTAAAGTGAGATCACTTCTAGACAACAGATGCACTAAAGAAGAATGAATTTTTATTAACGCTATTATTTATTAATCCTTCTGTCTTGAATTTTTCCCTCAGTCATCGGAATGCAATCAATAAACGGTAACATTTTCCTGTCTGATGTTCTTAAGACTGCATTGCAGAGGCATGGAGTTTTAATTTCATGTGCATTAGTTTCTGGGTCTTGGGTGTCTGTCCCTTGTCCTGTCCCCTCCCACCCCCCTTCGCATCACCCCCCTCCCCAAAGCAGATAAATGAGGTTCTAAACTTTGGATAATAAGGCTTAACAGTGAGGCGCTTTTTCAAGAGAATCATTTCTCAGACCTCATTTGTTAATCTCTCTTGGTAACATTATGAGTTTGTGCAGCATGCCCCAAGGCAAGCTAAGCTTTCCCAGGACAATTAAAGTTACTTAATTATTAAAAAAAAAAAAAAAAGAAAGAAAAGAAAAGAAAACCTGTGTGTGCTGCTGCTCAGAGAGAAAGAGGCAGGCAGGCCCGGCTCCCACAGCCCCCACAGGAGTGACCGGACACTGTGGGAACCCGGTTACTTCCCCCGCACCATTGTAATTCTTTCAATATAATCTATGAAAATCCCCTCCGTGCCGCCTGGCCTGTCCCAACCCTGCATGAATGATTTAGGGGCTGAGGCTGCTGAGCCCAGCCCACAGGCTCCTCAGGCATCCCTCAGGGCTGACTCTGGCTTCTTCAGGCCTACGGAGAAGAGGCCAAGAAAGATCACAGGCCCCTGTCTGGGCAACAGAGAGAGGGTTCTGGACAACTTGAGTCTTGGGTGCCAGTGAGTTCCTGCTGGGCCATTTTTCCTTGGGCCATTACCTATTCTAGAAAGGGCTGAAGGGAGGAGGCTGCACTGGCTAGGAAGGCTCCTGTATGCAAAAATTTCACTCAGCCATTTCTCTAGGTGATTTTTTTTTTAATATGAAGCGATGAGACTGGAGGTGTCCCTTGGTTTGATGGTAGTACCCACAGGTCCTGGACACATCATTCCTGTGTCCTGAGCCTTGGATTTATAGATGAAGGCAGCTGCTCTTGCTAATCCTTCCTGCTCCACCAGCTCCTCCCACCTTCAGTTGTACCAAGTCTCTAGAGGAGCCTAGCTCAATGGAAGCGTGTTGGATACACACCCGCACAGACTCACGCATGCACACATGCATGCACAGACTCACCTATACCACCTCCAGCATTTAGAATCATATAGTTTCTACATATTACAAAATCAAGAACAGGTGCAATTGATTTGTCACAAATTTTATATTGCTGATATATTTAAAATATAATTTGACTTGCAACCAATGTTTTTTTTTAAAGTATTAAATAAGATGATTTACATTTTAAAATTAACTCTTCAAAGTCTAGTTTGCATTTTACTTCTGTAGCCAATCTTGGTGGGACCAGCCAGATTTCAGAGGCGGAATTGCATTGTGGTTAGCGGTAGTAATGCACAGGGCTCACGTTCCTTCATGTCCCATCATGCCTCGATGCTCCCTGTTACTATGACAACAAAAGACTCTTCCAAAAAGGCTGGAGCCTGACTCGTCAGATACTAAGGGCACGTTCCCCAGCACATGGGAGAACACTATGGAGGCAAACCACAGACACTGTCACAGACTCTCCTGGGAGGAGAGCATCACTAAATGAACAGAGCAGGGTACAAGCAGCCTACGTGGAACCCTGTGCCACACACAGCTGGTTGTGAATGCTTCAACCTTCTGTCTGAGTCATCCTGAAAAGTGAGAATATCAGCAGGGACAACTAGATGAATTTAGGGAGAGGGAGGAGAGAGAGAAGACTGGTATGACTCATAATACACCCGTTGACTTTTGTCTTCGCGCTTTGTGAGTTCTGAGTACCAGATGTGATGGGTATTGAAAAAGCAGTGCCTTGGTTAATGCACACACTGGCCGTAAGCCTGCGCTGCCTGTGGCTCCCATGCCTGCCTGCCCCCACTTCCCACAGCTGTACATCAGGAGCAGATGCAGGTCAGATCTGTGCTGTTGATGTTCACCCACAATAAGGAGAGAGAAGCTTAGCACTGGCCCAGGGCAGACAGACATATCCGGTGACCCTAAAGGGCTTTTTTGTTTCTGGAGAGATAGTACTTTCCACTCTCATTCCTGTTCTCTCTCTCTCTGCCCCATCTCTGGGATCCCCCACGACACCTGCTTGCAAGAGTTCTCTCCCAAAAGAGCCTTTGTGGGTGGGTGGCCTGGAAGGGCCACGCTCCTGTCTTCCCAGCATCCTTTCCAGACACATCAAGCTTCCCTGCCAGAGGCTCTCTCAGTCCTTGCTCCTCACATCTGGATGGCACACAGAGCAGTCAGACATTAAAAAAGAATAGAGCAGTGGCATATTGGCATCTGTGCACACACGTGTGTGTGTGTGTGTGTGTGTGTGTGTGTGTGTGTGTGTATCTGTGGTTTGCTCTGTGGCTCATTCTTTTCAGTAACTATGTGCCCTCGGGGCAGAGCTGGGAATGAGAAGCTGTCCCCATGGCACTTACCATCCAGCAGGAGCAGCACAGGTCAACTGAAAAACAATCCACTCCTTCTGTCACAGAGTGAGGAGGGAGAGCATGAGAAATTGAGGCACATGACCATTGCTCTCAAGAACTGGCATTTCAGCTGACTCAAGTCCAGAGACTGTCGGATGCGACAGGTGAGACTCTCCTTGATGAGGCTTCCAAATGTTAGCTGGCTCAGAGTCTTTGAACAAAGCCACATACCCTCTATGGTTTTTGTTTGTTTTCCATTGTAGCCTTGGCTGTGCCGGAACTTGCTTTGTAGACCTGGCTGGCCTCAAACTCACAGACATCTACCTGCCTCTATCTCCTGAGTTCTGGGATCAAAGGTGTGCGTCACCATGCCCAGTGCCCTTTACATTTAAAAAAAAAATTGGAAGCAAATTTTAAAACATAGAAAATAATCGAACCAAATATATTTAAAATACCAAAAATAAAATACAGGGAATGTCTATAGCTGTTGAGCCCGTATGACATTATGATAACAGTTTACCCCATTTGCTAGATTGGCTTTTAAACGCCATCGCTTGGTGTTTGTGAGAGATTGGTATCAACATCTGTGGGTGTTCAAGTTCCTTATATGAAAAGGCACAGGAGCAGTGGGTGGCTGGAATCCCACTGTTCCAAAAGCAGAGGCTTGAACCCAGGCACTTGAGGCCAACTCAGACAGCAATCTCCTGTCTCAAAAGAGAAATGCATGAATTATTTAAATGACATAGAATTTGCATAAAGCCTAAGTACATCCTCTTTCAGGGTATCTCTAACTTACTTACAGTACCTAATACTATATGACTATTATATAAATGATATTTGTGGGCCAGAGAGATGGCTCAGTGGTTAAGAGCACTGACTGCTCTTTCAGAGGTCCTGAGTTCAATTCCCAGAAACCTTGTGGTGGCTCACAACCATCTGTAATGGGATCTGATGCCCTCTTTTGGTGTGTCTGAAGACAGCTACAGAGTACTCATATAAATAAATAAATAAATAATCTTTATAGTATATTGTTAGGGGATAATAAAGGCAGGAAAAAAAGTACACATTCAGAACAGATTTCACATTTTTTCTTTTTTTTTTTTTTTTTTTTTGGTTTTTTGAGACAGGGTTTCTCTGTATAGCCCTGGCTGTCCTGGAACTCACTCTGTAGACCAGGCTGGCCTCGAACTCAGAAATCTGCCTGCTTCTGCTTCCCAAGTGCTGGGATTAAAGGCGTGTGCCACCACCACCCGGCTTCAAATATTTTCTAGCCATGGTTGACTCCATAGAAGCAGAAGCAGGGTACAGAGGACACACACATACACACACACACACACACACACACACACACACACACACACACACACTCACCAAGTTATAGACATGTGTACATACTCATGCATACACACAATTTGAGGTCCCCAGATCCTCAGAGCTACATCCCCTCTGAATTCTGTATGTCAATGGGTGCAGAAGGCTTATTCATCCTCTTCTGCCTGTCAGGCCTTCAAATCCTACAGATCAAAGACCTGGGTAGCTGGAGCAAAGCTGGTACTCTCTTTTTATAAAGTACTGAAAATTAATAAGTGAAAATGAAGCCAGGCATAGTGGTGCATGTCTTCAATCCCAGCACTTGGGAAGCAGACAGAGGTAGGCGATTCGCTGTGAGTTCGAGTCCAGCCTGGCCTGCATAGTAAGTTGCAAAACAAAGAGAGCTACAGAATGAGAGCCTTTCTCAAAAATAAAGGAATAGAGGAAGAAGGAAGGAAGGAAGGAAGGAAGGAAGGAAGAAAGAAAGAAAGAAAGAAGGAAAGAAAGAAAGAAAGAATCTATGTACCCATTCAGACACTCTAGTCTCAGCCCATACAAAATCCACCCTCCCTCCCCTATAGCCAGGGGCAGGACTGGCAATATTTCCTCAAAGCCAAACAGACTGAAGCCCTGGGGGCCCCATTTCTCATTTACCACATTAAAGGAAGCATCCAGAAGGACATTGTGGCCTACCCAGTGATGGGCTCCTTCCCCTGCATGGATTGGCTGCAGGCCAGTACAGAAACTGGCTCCTTGCGGGAGGCCTGCATCCAGGAAACCTGCAGAGATGAGATGGAGGGGCAGTGCTGGTTCTCGCAGCAGGTCTGGAGAGCTAGCCCTTAATGCAAGCCATAAATCCACACAAGGAAAGTTGCTTGCCAAGACCAAGCCGTTAACACACTTCATCCCCACTGTGACCTCCCAAGGGATGGCCCACAGGGCGTGAGACCTGCAAAATCAGTCCCTGCCCAGGGACAAGAAGTCAGAACTGAGAACCAAGGTTAAGAAAATCAATCTCTCTCTCTCTCTCTCTCTCTCTCTCTCTCTCTCTCTCTCTCTCTCTCTCCCTCCCTCCCTCCCTCCCTCCCTCCCTCCCTTTTCCTCTGATCTGTGAAATCTTGAACTCAGTATATAGTCACACCTACCTCCTGAAGGGCTGGGGTCACATGTATGGACCAACATGCCCAACTTATGCAGTGTAAGCACCCTACCCGCTGAGCCTCATCCTGAGTTTAGAGACCATGTTTTTTAGAGCTTCCTAGGGGATGATCCACTGGGCTTAGCAACTGCTGGCCTGGATGCCTTCCAAGGTGTGCTGATATTCTCCAACGGTATGGATGAGAAGCAAGACAAAGGGTTGAGAAAGAATTACATAGTGTCGTGTGTGGGTCCCAGACAGGCACATACAACAGTGTTCCTTCCTAGCAGAGGAACATTAGTCAGGTTCTTGGTTGGTGAGAGGTCCAAAAACCTCAGCAAATAAAAAGGTTTCAGTTTCCAGGGATGCACTCTGGGGTCCTCAGAGGGAGCCACTGCCAATGGTCCCTTTAGTCACTGATGGCCCCCAGCCTAGGGAGGATGAACCTGGAGCTGAGTCAGCTTCTAGGACACGGAGCTGGAGGAGACCTCGAAGCCAGAACTGAGCCGGCCTCTGAAACTCTTTAAGGTCTCAGCAGTTGTAATAGGACTAACATAGCAGCCAATCAGAATTTCACTAAAGTCACTGCCTTGCTCCCTACCAATCATAATAGAAGTTACCTAACCCTTCTGGAAAATTCCCCTAGCCCTGCCTGCAAAGGGGGCCCCAGAGTCCCTCTGAGGGTCACCCCTTTTGGTGAATGGTTGACCCTTGCATGCTGGTAATTTCTGCAGAACAAATGCTCTTTGCTTTTACATACTATTTGAGTCTGGTGGGGAGGAGTCGTCCTTCAGCCATTCTTGGACCCTAACATTAGCAGCTGATGAACTCGGAAGGGCCACATGTGTGGCCAGCTGTTGAGTGTGGGCAAGGGTGGGCCCTGGCTCCTCTTACTCCCCAGGTAAGCAAACCATCCCAGAAGCATGGGTCTATCCCTGACCCTCAAATTCTCCCTGACTCAGAGTCAGGGAGGAAAGCCAGAGAGGAGGGCAAAAACCCTGGCTTCTGTTCCAGTTGCCCTCCCAAACATGGCTCCTGGAGGAAGGCAGAGGGCAGGGAACTTGCTGGAACCCAGCTGTGGGTGAGGCCAGGTGCACAGGGCCAGCCCCAGGCAGCAGCCTTTAGGCTGCAGCAAGCTGGCAAATACTCTGTTCCTGACTCATCAGTGTGAGCCAGAGCGGCAGGCTGGCACTTCCCCTGTGACCCACAGCTGCATACCGTGGGGGGGGGGGTTATTTTCTTTTCCTCCAGTTACGCACACTCCTCCTTGGGGTCACAGCCTCACTGTGGAGGTTTCTCCTTGAGTTTCTAGCCAAACACTGGGACCTTGAGGCCTTTCCCTATAAGACCCCAGGGACCAAAACTTTTCCTCCTCTCCCTGCTTCAACCATTTCCCCCCACACCTATCTTCCCACCCCCACCCCATCCCCATACACACATACTTAGCACCAGCCTAAACAGACAGGAGGGCTGAGGAAAAGAGGGAGGCAGGGAAAGAGAGGGGTGAACAGGAGGAAAAATGAAGGGAGGGAAGGAGGGAGGGAGGGAGGGAGGAAGGGAGGGAGGGAGCCTGCACTAACTCTGTAATCAACCCCAGTTACTACTTGGCCCTATATCTGATTTCTCCCTAGAGCACATTCCAGGAAAGCTCCCTGGTCAAGCCCAGTCCAGAGAGCTTCCTTGCAAGGCCCCATCCCTCTAGGCTTCCCCTGCCAGAGGGCAGTAAGCCAAGGGTATGGACGAACTAACCGAACTTTAGAGTTGGTTCTCACACTGATGGGGGTGGGGTGGGGTGGGGTGGGGGAAGAACTGAAAGAATAAACATCTCTCGGGGATCCAAATCTGGCCTCTCCAAGATCTAGAGATGAGAGCTGCCCCCCCCCCAGCAGGGCTTTCTCTCAAAGGCTGTGGCACCCAGCCACTGACACCTTGAAGCACGTTTGCCATCCATCCTCTGCCTTCTCCTGTCATGAATACAGCCACTTGTAAGACAGGGGATCATGGGTGACAGACTTTGCAGTCAGACTTTCCAGATGAAATCCCACATCTCCCATTTACAAATCAGGTGAACGGGGGTGGGGGTGAGGGGTGGTGGGGAGACCGACTCAGCCTCCATTTCTTCTAAAGCTCAGGGGGGAAAAAAGGCATCAGAGGTTGGATGTAAGGACTGCTGCTTTCAGTGGTATGGATCATAGGGCTCTTGGTATTTCCCTATCTCATTTCCCAGAGGAGTCTGCTACTCCTTGCCTGTTGAAGTTGGGTGTGGCAATCTGACATCCTCTGGGCATCGAAGCATGAAGCAGCAGGTATCACTTCCTAGCAGATGCAGGACCCTCCACCCTCTCTTCCCCTGTGGCAGCTGTTTCTGTGAGCTAGGTTGAGTGGGTGGGTGTCGGCCAGAAGAGCGGGTGTCAGCAGATTCTTTTACTAAAGAGCAAACCCCTGAGGAATGGGTGCGGGTTGCCTCCAGCCACTGAGATTGGGGGACTCTTTGTTGCTACAGCGTTACCTAGCCCATCCTGACTAAAATAAGACATCCTGCATACAGGGGGGGGGGCTCTCAGAACAGCTGTGTAAAACCAACTGATTTATTTGTTTTTGTTTTATGTGTATGGGTGTTTTTGCCTGCATGTATGTCTGTGCATCCTGTGTGTTTCTGGTGCCTTCAGATGCCAGAAAAGGTGGGGGTTTGGATCCCCTGAAACTGGAATGTGTAAACCCAATAAGTATCTTATAATTGAATAGACACATGCACATACATGCATACACACGCATTTCTAAGCATAGATAGGTGGTCATGGGGCTACAGGGTGGAACCTTCCTATCTTCAGCTTCTTTATTCAGCTGATATGAAGACTATGCTAGATTCTCCTGTTCCCGGCTCTGATGCTGACACGGCTTCGTGAACTGAAGGCAGCTGGTTCTCTAGCTCTAGGCTTTTGGGTCACACCAAGACTCATAGCTACCTAACGGCGGAGGGGCTGGATGGAGGGACTGTCCTGTCTCCTTCAGCCTTCGTGATGCAGCAAGGGCAGATCACGCCCTCCGTGGCGGGGAAGGCCAAATCCAAGCACCCTGCCAGATGAGAGACTCATATCTGAATCCAGCCAGGCCTGGTTCCTAATCTCAGGCTCTGTCTATGGCATCGTGCTCTTGCCACATTCACAGCAAAGATCCACTTAGAGCTCAAGGTCCTGGGTTACTTAAACACTGTCCACCTACATCCCTATACACTGACAGGGATCAATGACAGGGAAACACCTCACACTGTGCCCAAATAGACAGAGGGTGCACACTGAGGGCAGTGGTTAAGAAAGAAGCCTTTGCCCCGGTGTCCATGCCAGAGATGGACAGATAACCCTTATTGGCAAGTTTGGTTAAATTTTAACTCAGCATCCAAGGGTGCTATCCAAACAAAGTCCTTGCCTGTAGCTCAGTCACTGAGAGCTAAGCAAGAAGAAGAGCCAGGCTATGCAGCACACTGCTGTCCTCAACTACCAAGAAGTCCTGATATCTCAGTCTTTGCTATGACAGCATTCCACGAGGGGCCAAGACCCATGGTGGCCTGGAGGAGCTCACCCTCTGGTCAAGCCGAAGAGTCACATCTTCCAGGCCTTGGCTTCCACTCATGCTGCCCCTGACACTCGGGACCGGAAGTGACTTTGCATCTTTCCTGCAGCCACATGGATGCACCCACTCCCTGTCTCACCGGCTGTGACCAAAGACTCCCACATCACATTAGCCCTTCAGGAGACATGGTCCTTACACTCTTGGTGTGCAAACTACCTCTTAGGGGGCACCTATGAGGTCCTATTTTTTTTCCTTGTTCCGGTCAACCCCGCTCGCTCCACTCGACCCGCTCGCTCCGCTCGACCCGCTCGCTCCGGCCGGCTCCGCTAGCTTTGGCTCTGCTTGCTCGGGTTGGCCCGGCTCGCTCCGGCCGTCCCCGTTCGGCTCCGCTCGCTCTGGACAGCCCCGCTTGCTCCGGACAGCCCCGCTCGCTCTGGACAGCCCCGCTCGCTCCGATTGGTCTCTCCGGTCCAAGGATTCGTATCTTATTATTCTTCATAAGTACGCTGTAGCTGACTTCAGATGCACCAGGGGAGGGCGTCAGATCTCATTACGGGTGGTTGTAAGCCACCATGTGGTTGCTGGGATTTGAACTCATCACCTTCGGAAGAGCAGTCAGGTGCTCTAACCCGCTGAGCCATCTCACCAGCCCGAGGTCCTATTTTTTTGTGTCCACCATGGCATCTCCATTTTTGTCCCTTGTCCTATGGCTGGCAGCCACACACATCCCGGTGCTTCTGTGGACATACTCAGGTGACGCTAGGGGACAGAGGCTGAGGCAAACCTCCCATGCCTCTACACGACAGCTTTGATGAGGAGTAACACACGTTGACAGCACAATGCCCAGTTGACATGGGGATAATCCCCTGCTTAACACCCGTTAATAACATATCTGGAGACCCAGTCCCTTATTTCCCTAATCTTCAGGATTTGGGGGAGGGTAGGGTTGTTTTGGTTGTTTTGTTTTCTGAGACAGGGTTTCTCTGTTTAGCCCTGACTGTCCTGGAACTCACTCTGTAGACCAGGCTGGCTCCAAAACTCAGAGAACAGACTGCTTCTGCCGCCCAAGTGCTAGATTAACGTCATGCGCCACCACACCCAGCTTAGCATGATCTTAAAACTCTCAAGAAGTAGAATATGAAGCCACCAATAAACCTCAGCCATGAGACTCCATGAGGAGTTTGAAGGACTACTCCTCTTAAATAATTAACAGTACAATAAACATAACAATACCTTGCGTACGAAAAGCTCAGGTGAAGGGCCAGACCTTGATCACTTGTCAGATAACCCAGACAGTGATCGCCACAGAACTAACCCAGAAGTACAACCACTCGCATTGGATTTACCAATCAAGGTGTGGTGGATTCATTGATCAAGCTGTGGTACCATCTGCAAAAGTGCTGTGGTTCTGCTGGTTCCCATGAGACCCTGGGGCTCAGGTGTGCTGCCTTCCCCCTCTTAAAAACTACAGAGCCTTAGCTTCTGTTGCCCTCCGTCTAGGAGGATCTGCTTGGCCACATTCACTCCGACAGAAACTATTTCGTCTTCCTCCAGGAAGCCCTATGCTCCTCAGGGAACCCCCATTTGCTGCTGAGACAAGAACCTCCCTTCAGTTTAACTACCTAACAGGTGTCTGAGAAAAAGAAAATGCTGGATTAGTTGGGGTATATGGTCGCAGCTGGACCCTTTGGGACTGCACTTTGTTGGAATTCTTCTGAACTTCAAGGACCTCTTCAAGTTGTTCCTAAGCAGAGAGTATATTTCACAAACCTCAAACCTTCCTTATAGTGCTGTTCAGCAAATGTCCGTCAATTGAATGACCCGGTAGCTGGATGAAATACCTTTCTTTGCAATGATAAACTGCTTCATTCTGGGCCTCGAAGCTTCCCTCGTGTGGGAAAGAATAAATCTTCGTTTCCAGATGAAAACAAGCTGCAGGCTCCCTCCCACCTGCTCCCTCAGGTTTACTGTGTTAAGTTTCAGTCCACAAAAGCCCTCCTTAGGTTTTAATGTGTCCACAGTTTTCCTGGAGAGCTTGGCAAGTAAGATGCAGATTCCTACTTGCCTAGAGCGAGGCCCAAGAGCTACATACACTTCTAGCAAATTCTCAGGGAACCCCCATTTGCTGCTGAGACAAGAACCTCCCTTCAGTTTAACTACCTAACAGGTGTCTGAGAAAAAGAAAATGCTAGATTAGTTGGGGTATATGGTCGCAGCTGGACCCTTTGGGACGGTAGCAAAGATGGGTGGACAGTAGTATGCTGATGGGGGAAACATGATCAGAAATACTAAAGTGACCTTTCCACGGCATCCATCTTCCTGACCACAGTCCAGAGGCATCTTGATTGCGATGCATGCTGGGAGAATCAGAGGGGAAGGCTCCAGGTCTTATCCTCAGAAAGGTACGGAGTGCAAAGGATGCACAGCCAGGGTCTACAAACACAAACCTGAATGGGAGAGGAGCCAGGAGTCCAGAGGTGAGCGAGCGTGTGTCAGCCATCTCTCGCAGAAAACTCGACCGTGTCTTTCTTTTCTACCTATGGCCCAATTAGACTGGAGACGGGGGTCGTCTTTGATCGGCCAAGTCCCTTTAAAAGAAAGCAGGGAAAACAGTGGCTTTAGGATTTTTCCTTTAAAGCCCTGAACCTCTTCAGTGGAAAGTGCTGCCCTTCCGACCTGTTGATGTAATTGCCGTAATTGAAGATTCCAGACCCCATGTGGGTGGACAGGGCCCCATTCATCCATCAGGTCAGCGAAGTGTAAACCTGCTGAGTCCTTCAGATGCCCTGGCCGCAGCCTCCCCCTCCTGCGCCCTCCTGTGCCCTCCTGCCCCCTCCTGCCCCCACAGACTAGGCTCCCCACAATGCCAGAGCAGCCAGGCCCAGGCTGGTCCCTCTCTAGATGTGGGAACAGTGCCTAATTAAGGGGTTTGTTCTCATCTCCATGGGGCCATCTTAACGCCTCCTGACAGTAATGAGAGACACACACGTGTGGAGCTGGGGGGAAGGGAAGGATGGCTTCCCTGCCACCTTAGCACCCTGTTAAACAACAAGCCTAACACACACACACACACACTGCAGTTCTGCAGTAATCACCATCAAACCTTTATGGCTACAAGGAGTCCTCTCCAGTTCTGAAAGAGGAAGGAGCCAGGAGAGAAGAAATAACTTGCCCAGAGGGCGCATGGCAAGTCACTGTCACTGGGGCCCAGGTGTCCCTGCTGCACCTCAGAGCACTGACTTCCTCATGGAGGGAGGGGCTCTGCACTGCAGTCCCAGGGGAGCCCATTAGAGGGTGGGGGAGGAGTAGACAGGCTTATTCTCTAGAGCCACCTTGTCAGAGGGCAATGCCCATGGCAAAGCAGAATGGCCCTGCATGGGCTGGTTCTGCAAGGGCACGTGACAAAACCAACCTCAGAATGGCCACTCCCTGCATCCACCTCACCTCATCCTCCTGCACCTTCTTTGCGTTCCTGTCTAGCTTCCTACTCCTTCCCCCTTTCTTGAAACCCCTTATTCTGACAGCCCGCTTGCACCTAAACAAGTAGGGTTCTTTGCTTTGGTTTTTTGTTTGTTTGTTTGTTTGTTTGTGGGTTTTTTTTTTTTTGAGCTCTCGGCTTCTCCACTATGGTACGCCAGCCAGCAACACATACAGTTTGCTCTCAGTTAACAGACATCTGAGTATGATAAAAGTTTAGCTGAAGTTCTCTCCAACCAATTCAAAGTCATATCAGTCCATTGTTCTGAACACAGCTCTTACAGAGAGGGCCGAGGGCAGGTCTGTGTTCCAGGTAGGACAGGCATGCTGAAATTAACACGGGCTAAATTTCAAATCACCTGGCCTGCTAAAAGACAGTGAGTCAGGTACGATGCCACACTTCTGTGGTTCCAGGCACCTAGCAGTCCCTTCACAACTCTGTAGAGAGGACACTTGAGCTCCCTAATGCATACCAGAGGAAGACTGGAATGAAATTCTCCCAGCATTCTCCCCTTGAGAGTGGATTGTATTTACCCCACCACCACCACCACCACCACCCTCCACCCCACCCCCACGGGGCTCTGGGAAGCAGTCACTGCCCTTGGTGCCTCTGGTGTCACCAGAATGGAGTGGTTCCTTATTGTCTGTTCCCTAGTGGATTCCTGGAATAAGTCACCTGCTCAGGGAGTTTTGGCCCTCACTGGCCACCATCAATTGGAATGGTCTCTTGCTATTGCTATTCAGCAGGGCTTCTAGAAGCAGTTCTCTAATCCTATGTGTGCAGTGGTTTGAATAAGGAGACTGACAACTGCTGGGCAGAATATGCAGATCAGAGGTTTAAGATTCCCATGATGTTTGGGGAACACTGCACTCCTCGACTCAGCCTGTTATTCAGAAGTTTGCTTTGGTATGGTTGAAGCCCATTCTCAGTCACTCTAATGAAGAACAAGAGCCATAGGATTCCTCCATTCCACAAGCTCAGGCAAAGGATGCGCCTCTGATGCTAAGTGCAAATGTGGCCAAAAGGGAAAAAGAGCAGCATCCCAGCACACAGAACAGTGGTAGTTAACAGCCGGGGCAGAACTCTCTGTATATGGCCGGTTTCTGCAACAGCTTGTAATGAAAACTACGGGCCAAGTACTGTGCCATCCGCTGTGTGGGCACAGGACTGTGGCTGTTCAGATAAGGGTCAGTGAGAGAGCCAGGACTTAGGATGTGTGAAGCCTTGGGTTTGATCCCCCCACCCCAACACAGAAAGGAAAGACCTGTGGCTCTCTGTTGACCCAATCAGATATAAAAAAGTCTTAATTTGTTATTTCAACTGTGTTTAAAGAAATAATGGCAAATAATTTAGAATTGAGCGTCTGTGTTCTGTCATACTAAGAGAATACAAACGAATTTACCCTTTGGGGAAAAATCCACAATATCTACATTGAGAGTCTTCATGACATTCTTCATTTCCACTGGCAATTGCACTTCTGCAAAGTCATCTCTTTTTTCTTTTCTCTAATTGATTAGTTTATTTTTTTATACATCCTAACTGCAGGTTCGCCTCCCTCCAGTCCTCTAAGCCCCCTTCCCCTCCCCTCTCCACTCCTCCTCCCTCTTTCCCTTCAGAAAAGGGCAAGCCTCCCAGGGATATCCACGAAACACAGCAGAACAAGATATGCTGATAGACACAAACCCTTAAATCAAGGCTGGGTGAAGCAATCCAGCAGGAGGAAAAGTGTCCCAGGAGCAGACAAGAGAGTTTGAGACACCTCCACACCCACTGTTAGAGTCCCACAAAAACACTAAGCTTAAAAACCATACTGTTAAAATCATCTTAAGGAAAATGAAAGTTTAAAAGCCACATGACTCGAGTAAAGCAAGAAGACCACCACGGTACCTGAGTGATAATAGATCTACACATTCACATAAAGTTACGAGGATTTTATTCTGTCATCGTGTTAAATGACAAAAGCAGGTTATAAATGATCCTATATGGAATGCAATCAAACTTGTGGGTAAGAGAAAAAGTGATGGGCTTTATTTACCGTCCCTTAATTTTTTTTTCTCTTTAAAATTGTTATCTACTTATCTGGGGGAGGGAGGATGCATCATGGCACATGTGAGGCAATCCGAGTACAAGAGGCAGGAGTCCGGTCTCTCCTTCCATCACGTGGGTCCCAGAGTTCAAACCCAAGCTGTCTGAGACTGCTTGCTGCGCTTCCTGCATCTTTACCCTCTGAGCGGGCTTGCCGGCCTTCCTGTAATGAGTGTGCATTAGTTTGGGAGGAGAAATGAATATTATTATCTTAATATATGTGTATAACCATTGTTTGGAAAACCTGTGCCAATCTAGGGGGCCTTAGAGAGGACATTTTATTGGATGCCACCCTACCACCTTACCCAGAGTAGACTGCAGGTAGTGTGAGCCCTTTTCCTGTTCTCAAATGAAGTCTTGGGGGTGACTGGACAGCGCAGGTCATATCAGATATTTAGATGTGAGCTTTCTGACGTAGAAATGCATTTGTTTCTTTGTTTCTTTGTTTCTGAGACATCGTTTCACTATATAGCCCTGGCTGTCCTGGAACTCACAATGTAGACCAGGCTGGCCTCGAACCCACAGATAGAGAGACAAATTCTTTACTTCTGTTTACAGTCTTGACTATGACTTGTCACCCATCAGGGAACAATAGGTGATAGGGTGATGTGATGATCTGTCTGTCTAGCTGGTCTGTCTCGACGGTTTGGATCAGTCATACAGAACTGAACTTCAGAACTGAGAGATGTCCTGGGAGAATAGGAACAACTTTGCATGTACTTCAAGGTCTAGCTTGAACCCTGTTCCTTGATGACTTCTGTGGGTCTACTGTGACCCTGCTCCTTCAGCTGGCAACAGTATCTCTCCTATACCACTATACCTGCTTCCACATTGCCCTATGGCCTGGGACAATTACCATTTGAATCATTACGCCAGCAGGTTTGCAAGGTGCTTGACACTGGAGAAGGCTTTGCATTTCTGTTCTGTTTTCAACCTCCCTTCAAGGTTAACATAGCCTAAGCAAAGATGTATGTCCCAGAGCAGCTGTTGAGAAATGCCTGTTGGGGACATGTCTGAATGACTGCAGGAACAGGTGAACTGATAAATGCATGCATGTATGTATGTCTCATCACACGGAATGCTTACTTGCCATTCCGTTCTCTTCACACACACCCCACCCCGTCTTCCCAGTTCTCACCGGAGAAAGCAGTGACTGGCTAGCCAAGATGCCTTCCAGTCTCCCTATCTTTGGGGGAATCCGTTCGTCTTCATGGAGTACGAAGGTGCTCCATGAATGAAAAGTTCCTCTGGATACAGACTAAGGGCCAGAGATGTCTTCCAAAGACATATGTGAGTGCAGCTGCTCTTCAGATGGTGTAGTCCTTGCCTGCAGGTGGCCCTGAGATCTTGAACGGCAAGGATGGGATAGATGGTTTGCTCTTCTCTTCAGGGGAGCCTTGAGCTGGGAAATGGGGGCATGAGGAGTGAGAAGGGTGTGGGGGAGTTAGTGTTAAGTTTGGAATTCTGATACAATAACCTCCTTTTTTTTTTTTTTTTAATCTCAGTTCACATTTTCCCTTCTCAAGTCTGAAAGAAAAAAAAAAAGCAAGACTCTTCCCGGCTTAGTCAGCACCTTCACCTGCTGCCATCCCTGAGGTAAGTAGCGCCACAATGGGCAGTTAGGTGTTTAATACAGCGGGATGGAAGCTGTGCTCCTGCTGAAAGACACCCTAACAAACAGTGCAAGCTGACACCCTGAGAACAGCTCAGGCTGAGCGGTCACGTGGTGCCACAGGTAGGTCCTCTGTTTCCTCAGCCCTGACACCTGATGCCCCACGGGTTATTCAATAACCAGAAACAGGGTTGGTCCTCCAGATCCCTGAATCTCCTTGGGGAGGGAGGGAGGGAGGGAGGAAGGGAGGGCGGGCAACCTGCTTCCCGTCTGGCAGTCTGTGGGTTTGACCAAGGGCACCCAAGGAGAACTAGTGTTGGGAACCTGCCCCCAGGAGGATGGGTGGGTGGAGCAGCACAGGAGGAAGGTACTCAGAGGAACCTCCTCTGCAAGGAAAGGAGGATTCTGTGTTCTGTCAGGCTTGGATCCCTGAGGAGAAGGCAAAGCCCCAGACTTGGTTTTATGCCACATATATGGACCAGCCTGAAAAGATTTAGCAATTTAAACATGTGAACTAGCTTGATAAGACACCGTAATTACTACATCAAAAAAGTTAAGTCCAAGTCTCGCAGTAGTGGTCCATGCCTTTAATCCTAGGCAGAGGCAGGTAGATTTCTGTGAGTTCGAGGCCCACCTGGTCTACAGAGTGAGTTCCAAGACAGCCAGACCTACACAGAGAAACCCTGTCTCAAAACAAAACAAAACAAAACAAAATGTCTAAGAAAACATTTTCTTTTTAATAGCCTCCAGCATTCTCCTAACAGCTGTGAGAAGCTAGCATGTTCCCGGCCCTAATGACTTAACTGTTCTCATGGGTGTTGTGGAGTGCCTCAAACTGAAACGTGTCTCAAAGGGCAAGAGGATAGAAGTCCAAAATCAAGGTGTCACCAGGCGTCCAGATGGCCTCTTTCTCTCTGATGGTGACCAGCAATCTGTGGTTAGAAGGCGGACAGCTCCAGCTTCTCTCTCCATTGTTCTGTGGCTAGGTAAGAAAGATGGTGAGATTCCAAGGTAGCTGGCTATCAGGGAATTTATCTAGTGCCTTGTCCCTCAGCATGCCCTGCCTCCTTCAACACCCTGGCCTTGTGCGCAGGCATCTGCTAGCTTTGTGATACCAGTCCTATTGTTTAAGGCCCCACTCGATTTCTTTAGGATTTTTACCTTAACTAGTTACATCTGCAGTGACTGTTTTCAAATGAGGCCACTGTCAGGGACACAATTCGACCCATAACATGTGACACACCCCAGCAGCTAGAATCAGGTCAAAAGAGCACAGCGCACCTACAGGCTCCACACAGTCCCCCCGGCAACCTTCCACGTCAGCAAAGCTAATTCTGCCATCCCAAGAGAGGGGCAAGCCATTCGTTTGCCTGTCCTTTCAAAATGATTTGGTGTGCCCTAGATACACAGCTGTGGGTGGCCTGTGTCACTTGGGGAGAACATTAAAAGATAATGTTATTTTGGAATTCTTTTTCCAACCGAATGCAGGTGACGTCTGGGCAGTTTGGGGCCAGGTACTCTGCCCCAAGCCTCTGCTTGTACTACATCCCGCACACTCACGTATGAGTTTATGCTGCAATGCTCCTCTGCAAGAGGAAAACCAAACGCCAAGTGACTAAAGAAGCATGCTACACGGTAAAGGACATATTACCGTAAGGTCAGGATGGGAGGAGGCGGACTCTCAAGCCGCAGAGGTTGTTTGTATGTTTGTTTGTTGAGTGTATCTTAATTGGGGATTTTCAAATTTCAAAATGAAAATCATCAAGGCATGGGCGGGAGTATACAGCTCAGTGGTAGAGCATTTGCCTAGCATGTGCAAAGCCATGGCTTCAGTCCCCTGCACTGAAAGCCTATGAGGACTTATGCACATATGAGTAACCACAAGGCTGTTATGCTGCAATAGGCGGCGGATGAGGGGGCTCAGGAGAGCGGGCCCCTGCTCAGCACCACCCATGGGCCCTCACGCATCTGCCAGGAGCGCCTGGAGCGGACTCCTCCAGGAGTGATCAAAAGGAAAACAGTAGGCTAGTGTGTTAGACACTTCTCAGTCGCTGTGACCAAAACACCCGAGAAAACAGTTCAGAAGAGCAAAGATTGACTTGGGTTCAGTTTCAGAAGATTCAGTCCATTGTAATGAGGAAGGCGGAACACCACAGCAGCCCGGAAGCCTAGATAGGGATTCAGTACAGAGCCAGGGCTCCAAGGACACGCCCTCGGAGACAGCAAGACTGCATTCATTAGGGTGCACCTCCCACCTTTACCAGCTGTCAGTAACTAACGACATCACGTTAATCCATTCATTAGGTCTGGAACCCTCTTGATCTAACTGTCCCTGGAAACAAATCACAGACACCCTCAGAGGTGTGCTCTGGGCACTCAGAGAGATGTGCTTGACCAACCTTCTGGGTGTTTCTCAATCCTGTCAAGTTGACAGTCTGCCAGCTTCTACCTCTCCTGGCGGTGTCTGCTTATCAGAGGTGTACACAGTGCCCGAGTGTGCAGAGATGGCTCTGGAACCCAGATCCTCTCTCATTTCCTTTGCAAAACTTACCACACTTACAGATTCTTAGGGTAATACAGAAAAGGTGGGCAGCAACATAGCTCAGCGGATGTAAAGCCTCAGGTACCTGCCAACAAACCTAACAACCCAAGGTCCATCCCCAGAATCCACGAGGTAGAAAGGGAGACTGACTTTTTCAAGTTGTATGTGTATATACAAGCACACATACACAAAATGTAATTTTGTTTCTGCAGGGATGGAGAGATGGCTCAGCAGTTCAGAGCGCTTGTTGCTCTTCCAGAGGACCAGGGTTCAGTTCCCAGCACCCACATAGTGGCTCACAACCATCTGTAACTCCAGTATCAAGGGATCTAACACCCTTTTCTAGCTTCCTTTGGGTATCAAATACACACATGGTACACAAATTAGATAGATAGATAGATAGATAGATAGATAGATAGATAGATAGATAGAGAGATGGATGGATGTATGGGTGGATAGATAGATAGATAGATAGATAGATAGATAGATAGATAGATGGACCGATGGACAGACAGATGGGTGGATGGGGATATGGATGGATTGATGGATGGATAGATAGATAGAGAGAGAGAGAGAGAGAGAGAGATAGGCAGGTGGGTGGGGAGATGGATGAAGAGGTATACAAAACACATTAAATTTTAAAAATGATTTTAAAAATACATGAATACCCATGCTCCCAGATCTCCCCTGTCAACCAGACCAACTACCCTTTCCTGATGTCCCCAGACTTCCCCAGCACCGCCCTGGTGGGGGGAGATGTCACCCAAATCCAACCCTAAGCCCAAAACGTGCCTTGGAATTCTGGCTCTTCCATTGCTAGTCCCAGGGGACCAGGAAGGAACTTCCTGATGCTGCCTCCACTCTAAAGGTTCCTAGCTCTGCCACTCTGAGAGAACCACCTAGGACTGACTCCACACCCACAGCCACCCTTCAGTCCCTCTCCTGAGGAGAAAAAAAAAAGAAAAAAGAAACTAATCAAGAGTCAGGAGGTGTGAACAGACAGTGGGTCCTTCGGTTTGCTTTTTGTTATGGGTCCTTTGTTTTCTGAGACAGGGCTTCTCAGTGTAGCCCTGGCTATCCTAGAACTCACTAGGTAGACCAGGCTGGCCTCAAACACAGAGATCCACCTGCCTCTGCCTCTGCCTCTGCCTCTGCCTCTGCCTCTGCCTCTGCCTCTGCCCCTGCCCCTGCCCCTGCCCCTGCCCCTGCCCCTGCCCCTGCCCCTGCCCCTGCCCCTGCCTCTGCCTCTGCCTCCCAAGCGCTGGGATCAAAGGTGTGCACCATTACACCTGATCCCACTTTTAAAAAAAAATCTGTATAATTGTTATTAGGCTTGGGAGTGGGGGATGGGGAGTGCATAGAATTCTGAAATGAAACAGACTCCAACAGTGTCTTCAGCGGACACGTACCATTTAAAATATCACACATAATAACAGTGTCTTTGGTCCAACCAACGTACTACTGGAAGAACCTACCCAAGGAGTCAGGTTCTTCATGAAACAGCCAGCATACCTGAAGTACGCTGAACCCTGAACCTCTACCCATCCAAAAGGCTCTGCAAACCTCACTGAAGAGTCTAAGAGTGGGCTGTGGGGGTCACTTGAAAGGCAGCAGGTTGCAGAAATCTCCAGAGGGTGGTGCCTGAGGAGTCGTGACCGTGATGTGTGTTTTCAGGACATCTACGCCGAAAAGCAGGGCTCTGCAGATGGCTAGCAGACGTGGGACTTATCTCTTCATTATTCTTTTTTTTTTTTTTTTCTTTTTCGAGACAGGGTTTCTCTGTATAGCCCTGGCTGTCCTGGAACTCACTTTGTAGACCAGGCTGGCCTCGAACTCAGAAATCCGCCTGCCTCTGCCTCCCGAGTGCTGGGATTAAAGGCGTGCGCCACCACGCCCGGCCCTCTTCATTATTCTTGAACCTGCTTCAAAAGCTATAAATTATGGTCTTGCTCAGCATACATTCAACCAGCCCTATAAAGTAATGGCACAAGCACACAGACACACACACACCAGGCTTCTCAGGTTGCTGTAGAGGTCAGGAGGAGACTTCTTAGTTAAATGGCCATCCAACAGGTAAAAAGGACACATGCTCCACTATGTTCATAGCAGCCTTATTTATAATAGCCAGAAGCTGGAAAGAACCCAGATGTCCCTCAACAGAGGAATGGATACAGAAAATATGATACATTTACACAATGGAGTACTATTCTGCTATTTAAAAAATGAATTTATGAAATTCTTGGGCAAATGGATGAATCTGGAGGACATAATCCTTAGTGAGGTAACCCAATCACAAAAGAAGTCATTGGATATGTGCTCACTGATAAATGGATATTAGCCCAGATACTTAGAACACCCAAGATACAATCTGCAAAACACATGAAAATCAAGAAGGAAGACCAACGTGTGGATACTCCATTCCTCCTTTGAATAGGAAACAAAATACCCATGAAAGGAGTTACAGAGACAAAGTTTAGAGCTAAGATGAAAGGATGGACCATACAGAGACTAACCCACTGGGGATCCATCCCATAATCAGTCTCTAAACTCAGACGCTATTGCATAGGACAGCAAGTGTTTACTGAAGGGACCCTGATATAGCTGACTCCCACAGAAGTGGATACTCACAGTCATCCATAAGAGGGAGCACGGGGCCCACATTGGAGAAGCTAGAGATAGAACCCCAGGAGCTGAGGGGGTCTGCAACCCTAGAAGAGGAACAACACTATGAACTAACCAGAACCCCCAGAACTCGTGTCTCTAGCATCATATGTAACAGAAGATGGCCTAGTCAGCCATCATTGGGAGGAGAGGCCCCTTGGTACTGCAATCTTTATATGCCCCAATACAGGGGAACACCAGGGCCAAGAAGTGGGAGTGGGTGGGCAGGGGAGCAGGGAGAGGGGAGGGGGGAGGGAACTTTCAGAATAGCATTTGAAATGTAAATTAAGAAAATATCTAATAAAAAAAAGTAAAAAAATAAAAAAATAAAAAAATAAATGGCCATCGTATGTAAACAATGTCCCTACTATGAGGCTCCCACACTACGTAGTGTGGCCTTTAGAGTCTCCACAAGCCGCTTCCTCGAGTTTCTTCTTCTCTCGTGTTTTCTAGGGTGGTTCCTCACACCATTCATTTCAACAACTAAATTGGCACCCGTAAGCAAAGAAGCATTTTTGTGTCTTCCTTTAAAAGTGAAACCAAACCAAACAACCAAACCAAATGAAGAAAAATAAAATAAATAAAATAAATAAACAAACAAAGTGAACAGTTCCACCTCTGCTTCTTTTGCTTTTGTACCTCGTGGAGCCAAGAACATAGTAGGTGCTCAATAAATGTAGATGTGTGGGGGAGGGGAGAAATCTTGCCTCCAAAGACAAGAACTCTTTTTTTTTTTTTTTAAAGATTCATTTTATTTATTATATGTAAATACACTGTAGCTGTCTTCAGACACACCAGAAGAGGATATCAGATCTCATTATAGATGGTTGTGAGCCACCATGTGGTTACTGGGATTTGAACTCAGGACCTTTGGAAGAGCAGTCAGCGCCCTTAACCTCTGAGCCATCTCTCCAGCACCGACAAGAACTCTTTTTTGTTGTTGTTGTTTGGGGGTATTCTGTTTTTGTTTGCTTGCTTGCTTTTTGATTTTTTTGTTTATTTGGTTGGTTGGTTTTGTTTTTGTTTTTTCAAGACAATGTTTCTCTGTGTAACCAACTCAGAGATATCCTCCTGCCTCTGCCTCCCCCAGTTCTTGGACTGACACCACCACTCAGCATAAGAATTCTGAAAATAGAGTTAAAAATGCTTCTGATTTAGTTTTGTCATGTCCCAGCAGGTCAGCATCCTCTTTGGCACTCTGAGTACTACTATGACTGTCCTCAGGTTGAGTTCCTCTCTGATTACAAGAACTCTTGGGTCCTATTGGCCATCATGTGCCACTGCAGCTCCCTGATGTCTTCTTGGTCACAGGAGTGACACAAAGGGAGAGGTGACTTGGGTGACCACTTCAAGATACAGAATATTTTCATTCATTCATTCATTCATTCATTCTCTCTCTCTCTCCCCTCTCTCTCTCTCTCTCTCTCTTTGTCTCTCTCTCTCTCTCTCTCTCTGTGTATGTATGTGTGTGGTGTGTGTATCTTCTTTTGGTGATAAAAGCTGAAGCCAATTGAAATCGACAGTTCTTCAAGCAAGGTCTAGATATCATGTGAAATATGCTTCTGGAAGGGAAAAAAATTTTTTTTTCTAAATCTAATCTTGCCTCAATAAAAATGACATCATGTCGCTGTGAGGGCACAGGAGAAAGGCTCGAGAGCTGCTGGCAGCGGCCCAGAGGTCCAGGGGTTGCAGCGGCTGCACTGAATTCCCACGGGAAAGGTGGCAGGGAGTGTGCTGCCTTCCAGGTGAGCAGCTGAAGGCTGTCAGGTGCGAGAGGAGCAGGAGGCATGACACAGCTGCCCTCACATCTTCCTCAGTGCTGGCCTCCTCACACCTGCTCTCCCACCTGCCTCCCCTCCCAAGGCATGCTGGGATATGTTCTTTTCTCCCGCCCGGTTGATTTTTGAGGGAGTGACAACAGCCAACTTGGGGAGTCTCAACAAATTTCCCTTCAGGGCACTGACCGAAGCCAACCAAGCAGGGTGACAGCCAATATTCCAGTTCCACTCAAGTGTGGCACCTCTACATGGTCAGAGCCAAGGGCAGCAGTAGAAAGGCCACCCACAGCTGGCTGTGCTGAGTAGGGGGGCTGACCTTCAGAGCAGCTCTGTTTGCCTCCCTTGACAGCCCACTGACAATCCCTGGATGGCATACAGGAGTTAGGGACTCGGAGGTTGCTGACAGAGGGCCCATTTTTCAGGATACACATTTTGGTTTATTGAAAACTTCTAAAGATGGGTGCTCATTTGCAATGAAACCGTCTGACTTTTCATCCCAGTAAAACACGGTGTCTCCTCTCCACCTGCCCCTGTCCAGGGTACAAAGTATCATAGACAAAGGGAATGGGGAAATTGCATTTTACTTAAAGGGTTGGGCAGAGGGAGAGGCAGAGATAGGAGTTTTTATATTAAAGGAACCATGAATCTGCGTGAAGTGTAAAGCAAAATGTGCAGACTGTGGAAGGTCTCAGTGATGGGTAACAGAGGTGAGGGAGGACAGGGGCCTCACATCCGGCCGCCTAGGACACCTTCCAGCAGTGGTCAGCTTACTTTCCTGGTACATACCAGTCCAGTCCCTTTCTGGCTACCATGCTGCTCCAAGCCATCTACACCTCTCCCCAGAACAATGCCACTATGGTATCCTTGCCTTCATCTCCATCTACCTCAGAGCAACCAAAGAGACTCTTTTTTTTTTTTTTAAATAAGCAAGCGTGCGTTCAAAGCTCTCTGTTTTTTATTTATTATTTGTAAGTACACTGTAGCTGTCTTCAGACACCCCAGTAGAGAGGGTCAGATCTCATTATGGATGGTTGTGAGCCATCATGTGGTTGCTGGGATTTGAACTCAGAACCTTCAGAAGAGCAGTCAGTGCTCTTAACCACTGAGCCATCTCTCCAGCCCCCAAAGAGACTCTTTTTTAAAAAAGCTGAACCGGGTTGGAGAGATGGCTCGGTGGCTAAGAGCAGTGGCTACTCTTTACAATGGACCTGAGTTCAAGTCTAACACCCTCGTGCCAGTTCACAACAGTCTGTAACTTCAGTCCCAGGAGATTTAAGGACACCATGCACCCATGTGGTACACTGACACACATTCAGACAAAACACCCATACACGGAAGATGATGATGATGATGATGATGATGGTGATGATGAGCTGAAGCAGGCTGATACACATTTTTAAAAAAAAAAAAAAAAGCCGGGCATGGTGGCGCACTCCTTTAATCCCAGCACTCGGGAGGCAGAGGCAGGCGGATTTCTGAGTTCGAGGCCAGCCTGGTCTACAGAGTGAGTTCCAGGATAGCCAGGGCTACACAGAGAAACCCTGTCTCGAAAAACCAAAAAAAAAAAAAAAGAAAAAAAAGCCAAAACAGGCTATGAGTCTGGCTCAGTGGTAGAGCATCTGCTTAGCAAGCCAAAGGTTCTGAGTTCTATCCCCAGCACACAACAACAACAACAAAAAACCTCAAACATGTCTGAGGGAGCAGTGGGGCCAAGGTGTAGTTGGGTGGTCCAGCACTGGGCCACCATAACTCCCTGTTCTCTCTACCTCCCTGCTAGTTCACTAGGGCCTCCTGAGGGTTTTAGAGCTCGCAGGCAAAGTCCTGCCTCTGCACCTGCTCAGTCTAGAGAGCTGTTCCCTGAGTGTTTAGGGAACACCTTCTCTATGAGGCCAGAGCACACGGTTTGAGTCTGCAGCCTCTCCCGCCTGATTTCTCTCTGTGGTTCCTGTAATCCTTTAATGTCATGACTCTGTCAGGATCTCTCGGAGCAAGTGTCCTTTGCCGGCCCCATGTTCAGGCGGTCTTCCAC